>SJYQ01026763.1:0-55460 GCA_006410935.1 Redunca redunca
CCAGGAACAGATCCGGAGTTCTCCTCCATCCTGACACTCCAGGAGTGACAGGTTCTCCCCGCGAAGGTGCTTTTAGAGTGGTCAGTTTGCCACTCCCTCTGTTTGCTGGGGGCACAGTCCTGGCAAGTCCAGCCAACCAGTCGGCAGCTGAGGGGGACGGCAGGGCCCCTGGCCTCTCCTTGGATGGGCTGCAGTGGACTTTCATCCTCTCGCTGGGCTCCATGGTGCTCTGGGAGCTGCTGACATCCCCTCTGGAGCAGGTGGCTGATGACAGCCTCTACGAATACCTGGATTTTGTGGACGCCACTGACCGCTGCAGAAGCCTATGGGTGTGGAGGCTGCTGGGCACATCAGTCGGCGTGTGCGGCATTGCGGCCTTGGTGGGGCCGCTGGACTGCTTCCTGGCGACCAGTGGCCCGCGGGGCGTGGTGCACTTCTACGGCTACTCCCTGGTCAGCACCCTGGCTTTACTGGTGAGCATCACCTTTCCCGTCCCCGTCTGCCGGTGGCAGGAGCCCAGCTACAGGACGGTCAAAGCCCTGTCCCTCGTGGTCGGCGACCCCCACCTCACCGTCCTGGCCCTCACCATCTTCTTGACAGGAGGTGCCACCAGTGCAGTGCAGAACTTCCTGTTCTGGCAGATCAAAGACCACGGGAGCAGCGAGCTGATCATGGGTTTCTCGGTGGCCCTGGGTTTGCTGGGGGAACTTATGCTTCATCCTTTCAAAGCTCCGTTGCTTAGGAAGCTGTCCAGGGTAGGCACGGTGGGGCTGGGGCTGGGCTGCCTGGCAGGGCAGCTGCTGTATTACTCATTTCTCTGGAGCTGGTGGTCCGTCCTGCCCGCTCAGATCTTGAGTGCCCTCAGCCACGGGGCTCTGTGGTGGGCAGTCAGTGCCTCCATAGAGCACCTGGCCACTCCTGGAACAGAGAGACCCCTGAGCGCCGTGTTCCGAGGCCACATTTGTGGGAGCGGGGCCAGCCTGGGAAGCTTTCTGGGGGGCTTCATGGTGATGCGCTTCAGCCTGCCTGTGCTCTACCAGGCCTGCTGCGTTCTCCTGTTGCTCTGGCTGGCCTTGTTCCTGTCCATCCAGCCCAGACTGCCCCAGGAGCGGAAAATCAACTACTCCAAGCTGCTGGCTGTGGAGGCCAGTGACACAAGCGACTCTGAGCAGGGGAATGAACGGAACTGGCTAGTGAAGGCCATGAGGGAGGAACACTCTGACTGGAGGGGCTGAGAGAAAGAGCCAGGATGCACACTGATCTGGGAAGGGGCCGGAGGGACGGACAAGACTCAGTCTGCTGAGGGCAAAGCCCACGAGTCCTGCGGGGCTGCAGGAAGCCCTGCAAGAGAGGTGTGTCTGTGCCGAAGCTCCACGGGGTCATCTCACTGCATGATTTTCTTTACTTTTGTAGTAAAAGGAGATTCAACTTTTGGCCATTCAATCTTTTGAAAATAATGGTGTAAGAATACATTTGCTATAAAACAAAAAATGTTCCCTCTGTAGTCACTCTATTGGCGATGGGGTTTGGAAGAGTTTGCATGGTTTGTTGTTGATTTCAGCCATGGCTGAAGTGCTCAGATGAAGCCGATGGGGCCGGGAAGGCGACGGGACCTGCAGGATTCAGTTGGCAGAGGGGGCCTTGACTTTGGTGAGTCACGTGCATTCCTGCAGATCCTAAGGCATGAGCCCTATCTTATAGGGCAGGTCAGGATATAATGAAACCAAAACTCTTCTCTTTGCCTGTTTCTCTCTGCATTGATATACAAGTGTCATACTCACACCCTGATACTTAAGTCTCCAATAAGAGAAAGTGATGGGAAGTGTAATGTGTATTGGATGGGTGTGGAGGTGAATTAGGTTTTCATTTTTACTCTCCAGAGTGTGTGTCACCAGGAGTAGGATACTAGACTCGTCTCCCATACTTCGGTCAGAGCAAAAGTCATTTCATGTCCTTTGGACTCAATTTTGCAGGCTCCACCACGTAAGAGCATGTGAAGATTTTTTTGTATCTGCTTTGATGAGGGTGTGGCAGCTTCCTTAGGCCAGGATGGTCTATACCACCTCCAGAGCCAGGATGCTACAGGTGGTCCACATGCTACCTGTGCCATTGGACTGCCCACAACAGCCTTATGAATCAATCAGAATCATTCACTGCATCTTTTAAAAATTTTACTTGACTGCATCGGGTCTTAGTGTTGGCACGCAGGATCTTCAGTGCTCATTGGAACATGTGGAATCTTTTAGTTGCAGCATGTGGGACCTAATTCCGAGACCAGGGATTGAACCCAGGCCCCCTGTATTGGGAGTGCTGTCATCTTACACTGGATCACCAGGGAAGTTCCTAGAATGTACCCTCTTAGGTCTGATTCCTTGTGCTCAGCATAATTGCAATGGCTTCTGACACGAGCTACCTGGAGTCACACCGCAGGCTAAGAAGCACACAACTGCCCTCAATTCAGACACCAGCCACAAATTTGGGGAGGATCACCCTCACTGCTGACCGACTGGCTACAAATTTGGGGTTCCTACTTTCCTCCTCAGGTTCAATAATTCACTAGAATGACTCCCAAAACCTAGGAAAGCACTGCATGAAAGATTACAGTTTTACTGTAGACAAAAGATACACTTCAGAACAGCCAAGAGAAGAGACTCATAGGGTGAGGTTCAGAGAGTCCCAAAGGTGAAGTGGCCAAGTCTTCTCCCCACAGAGTCAGGACCCCTCACCTCTGAGCACACCGATAGCTACTGGGGAGACTCTAGCATCTGTGGTTTTTACCAGGACTCCATTATAGCTGGATGGTTCATTGAGTCATTTAGCCACCGTCCACTTCCCAGAAGTCAGGCTGATGTCACAGGACTTAAAACCCCAAACTTCTCTTCCAGCATGTGGTTGGGCTATCTGGCATGGCAGCCTTCTGAGTCATCTTATTAGCATTAGGGTCCCTCATTAGTCACTCTATTAACGTAAGTCAGAGATCCATCCTGAGTCATCTGATTAGCATACAGGGCCTATCTTTAGTTACTTCATTAATGTAAACCAGGGGCCCTCCCAGAGTCACCTCATTACCATAAATACAGGTGTGGTCCAGAGACACCCACCAAGAATAACAAGGACACTCATACCTTAGGAAATTTCAAAAACCGGGGATAAAGGCCAGCCGGCAGGCCCAACAGAAAACATCGATACCCAGGGATAAAGACAAGTTAAGCTGAATGTCAAGTGAGAAGTTCAAATAGAATTGCAGGAAGAGCAGGGTAGGCATGATGGTTGAGTGCTGGGAGGAAAACTGATGGAGATGCTCAAACAGGCTTGCATATTGAAGGAATGATCAAGTCACAAAGACTTAGGCCCAAGATACATGACTTTTACTCTAGTGACAAGCCGTTGGATCAGTTCAGCTTCATACCATTAAAAGTAAATGAAATTCTTAGCTGGCAGCCTCGTGGCTATCAGAATTACAGAATTCTAGCACATGTTTGTTCGAGCTCAGAGGAAAGTAAAAATTGGAGGAGCCATTAACCTTTCTGCCCAGGCTGACTTAAACCATCATTTCCCAGGTGAGTTTTGCAGAACACTTGATTCTAGCAGGAGGTGGGGTGGGGTGGGTGGGGGTAGGGGCATTAAAAAAGAATTCTGGGCTAAACAATTTAAGAAATGATGTCACCTCTTAGAAACTGATAATACATATGAGCATTTAAAGACTCTGGAAAGCCCCATAGCCAACAAATTTGTTTAGCTTTGCCTGCCCTGTAATTCCCCTGACGTAACACATATCAACCTTCTTCCAGGTTTGCAAATCACTACCTTGCAGAACTAGTGTTCCCTAGAGGGTACTTTGGAAACCACCAGTGTTGGTAGTTTTCTGTGTGACCTTCTTTTTTCCCCCAACAATTTTGTTTATTTTTGGGTGTGCTGGGTCTTCGTTGCTGCGTGGACTCCTCTAGTTTCTGCAAGCAGGGACTGCTCTCTAGTTGTGGTGCTCGGGCTTCTCGTTGCACAGTGGCTTCTCTTGTTGCAGAGCACAGGCTCTAGGGTGCATGGGCTTCAACAGTTGCAGCTCCTGGGCCCTAGAGCACAGGCTTAATAGTTGTGGCACGTAGGCTTAGCTGCTCCCAGGCATGTGGGATCTTCCCAGACTAGGGATTGAACCTGTTTCCCCTGCATTGGCAGGCAGATTCTTTACCACTGAACCACCAAGGAAGCCCTGTGTGACCTTTTGGACTCAGGGAGAAATCTGGGCCCCAACCCCAGAGTGGCAAAAATCTGGGATATCCATGCTAAGACAAAGCCATCTCATTAAGTCAGAGCATCCACTCATTTTACAGATGAAGCAACTAAGGCTCAGAAGGTTAAAATTCAAAACCAGACTTCCAGCCTGCAGAACTGTGAGAAACATCTATGGTTTAAACCACCCGGCCCATGGTGTTTTATTATGGCAGCCGAAGAAAACTAATACAGTATGCAAAGGAGTGTCAGAGATGGAATCAATAATATAGCCCTTGGTTATTGATTAATAATAAAGTGGAGGTCAGAGATGGTACCAAGGATCATGGATGACTTTGCAATTCTGAACCCATGTGATGAGGGAAAAGGTCTGTAGAAGTGGCAGAGTCCAGAGTGATAGAAAACCAGTGCCTACATCATAGAAATGGAGGACAATATAGCAAAAACACCCCTAGGCCTACCAGCTGCCTTCCACAATGGATGACTGTCCCTGAGCCCAGGGATACGGCTGTTTAGTGATACTTGTGATGTGGGGCAGAGCAGAAGGCATTCACAATACCCAGAGGCTTTTCCAGAGCTATGTTCAGGAAACCTGACTCTCTTCAGCTCTGTTTGGGAAATAGCTTGGAGACATGAGTTTGGGCTGGACTGAAGTTTGTCTGGATCCTGGCAGCCTGTGGTCTGTGATGGGAGGGTGATGTGGTGAGGTAGCTTCTGCAACAGAAGCAAAGCTTAAGATATGACCCCTCGGGCAAGTCACTTACCTGTTGGTCTCATCATCCAAGTCTGAAAAACAAGATCTTGGTCTCTATGATCTTTTAAGTTGTGCCATCTGATGACATGATCCCTTCCTTTGAGCCAACGTCACATTGCCTTGGCCTTTCTCACCCGGCAGAGCCGCATGGCGTCCTGGAACCCAAGGGATGCGGGCTCTGAATGTTTATTTTCATTTCTGAGTCTGGCACCGAGCCGCTGGTCTGCTGTGCAGCTTGGCCACGTGAAGCCCCAAGCCCCATCCCTAGATGACCCCCCTGCCCTCAGAGCCAGGGTCCCAGGGCATGAACCCAAAGGCAGTCTTTAGGGGCTAGAATTGCATGCCTGTGGGTAGGGGATCCAGGGCAGGGGTTCGGGGTGGGATGTCTAAGATGGAAGGGGGAGGCCCAAGGTAACTTCAGTGCAGGAAACTTCATCCTTGGTTTGTTCAGTTTGTTCATGACTTTGTTCAAAGTCATGTCCAACTCTTTGCAACCCAGCACACCAGGCTTCCCTGTCCTTCACCATCTCCCAGAGTTTACCCAAGTTCATGTCCATTGATGCCATACAACCATTTCATCCTCTGTCATCTCCATAGCCTCCTGTCCTCAGTCCTTCCCAGCATCAGGGTTTTTTCCACTGAGTTGGCGGTTTGTGCCAGGTAGTCAAAGTATTGGAGCTTCAGCTTCAGCATCAATCCTTCCAATGAGTGTTCAGGGTTAATTTCCTTTACAACTGACTGGTTTGATCTCCTTGCTGTCCAAGGGACTCTCAAGAGTCTTCTCCAGCACCACAGTTTGAAAGCATCAATTCTTGGCCCTCTGCCTTCTTTATGGTCCAGCTCTCACATCTGTACATGACTATTCGAAAGACCATAGCCTTGTCTATACTGCTGCTGCTACTGCTAAGTCGCTTCAGTCATGTCCGACTCTGTGCGACCCCATAGACGGCAGCCCACGAGGCTCCCCCATCCCTGGGATTCTCCAGGCAAGAACACTGGAGTGAGTTGCCATTTCCTTCTCCAATACTAATGTCATCTAAATTCCAGCTTTGCACATGTCAGCCATCATAGGCTGCAGTCCCGGACTCCTGTGTCACCTCTGCCCTGTGCGAGGGGCGAGGGCATCCTCTCAGGCCAGAGAGGCCATTTTCTAGCTCCACATGGAGTATGTGCGAGAGGTGTAGGCTGAAGGCCATGAGCGGAGGGCTGCTGACCCAAACCAAGACGGGAAGTGAGGGGAAGCGGGTCAGCTCACAGTTCAGAAGTATTCCACCAGGGGGCACCAAACACACGGGGAAGTGCCCCAACTGGCTTCCTTGGGCAGACCCAGTCCCAGCTCTTCCCAAAGCTCCAATTCAGGGTGAGGCCGGCTTCCTGAGGACCCTGTAGCTCCTGGAGCTGGAAAGACAGAAAAAAAACCCCCGAGCATCAGGTGCCACTGATGCTGGCACTGATGCCGAGCTGGCTCTGAGTGAGAGACAGGACACCTCCAGGAGACGGGGTAAGAAACACAGGTACCAGCAGGGCTGCCAGCCCAGAGCAGCCCCTCAGTTCTCTCTTCCTGAGACAGGCTACCCTTCTGTTGGTTCAGTCTTGAACAGGGTGGGCGACAGTCAGTGTTAAGTGTGACAGAAACAGGGCAAGCGGCTTCATGGCCCACTTGAAGATCCAAGGGTTCATATCCAGAATATAGAAAGAACTAGAATGTAACAAAATCAAGCAACCTGATTAGAAACATAGGCAAAGGACTCAAATAGACATTTCGCCTTAGACTGTATACAAATGGCCAACAAACACATGAAGAGATGCTCTACTTCAATAACCATTTTGTAGTTGTTCAGTAGCCCAGTTGTGTCCAACTCTTCACAACCCCATGGACTCAGCACGCCAGGCCTCTCTGTCCCTCATTGTCTCCCAGAGTTTGCCCAAGTTCATGTCCATTGCATCTGTGTTGTCCTCCAACCATCTCATCCTCTGTCGCCCTCTTCTCCATCTCCAATAACCATTAGGGAAATGCAAACTGAAACCATGGTGAGACACCACTTCACCCGCATTAGGATGGCTGCTATTAAAAAAAAAGCAAATCCAAAAAAACCCAGACAATAGCAAGCACTGACAAACATGTGGAGAAAGTGAAACCCTTGTGCGCTGTTGGAGGAAACAAAAAAGGCTGCCTTTTTCTGAATATAGGTCTGGTGGGGAAGCCTCACGTAGCTGTACTAGCATCTGCACAGAACGACTGCCTCACCTTTTTCTCGTTTCCAATCACCTTTCCCCACGCCCCCCATGCCTCAAACCACCCTGCTTCTTCATCCTGTAAATACCCCAAGGCCCTGGCCTTCCAGGAGGTGGATCTGAGGTAAGTTCCCCCATCTCCTGGCTTGTCTGCCTCCTGAACAGACCCTTTCCCTGCGGCAAACCTCAACATCTCAGGCTCACTGTACATTGGGCAGATGAACCTGGCTTGGTGACAACATGAGGTCCTTCCCATGGTCATACTCTTACAGACAGAAAGTAGACGGTTGTTACCAGGGCTCGGGTCCAGGGGGAACGGGAAGTATCGTTTCATGGGCATAGTGTTTTATTTTTCCAAGATGAAGGAGAATGGAGGTTGGTTGCACAACTAATTGAATGGATTTATTTCTCCTGAACTGTACACTTACACATGTTTAAGGTGGTCAATTTTGTTTTACCACAATTTTTTTTTTTTAAGTAAAAGAAGCAGGTCTAAAGGAGAAAGAATCTGTCTCCTCTTGAGTTTGGCTCTGGGAGTTGAGGTTTCTGAGATGAACAGTAGGTTCTCAATTCTGCTCCTGTTGCGCTAAGAGAGCGTGAGGTTGCCCTGAGGTTGCCTCCTTCCTTCAGCAAAGCAGCTGCTCCTTTGCTCTCCAGCTACTAAAAGACTTAGCAAGGGAATTGCTCTGGTGGTTCAGTGGTTAAGGCCTTGTGCTTTCACTTCAGGGGCAGGGGTTTGATTACCTGATAGGGGAAGTTGTGGATGCTCATGAAGGGGCCAAAAAAAAAAAAGATTTAGCAAGGCCTAAGCAATTGTAGGGCCCGGAGGGTTGTTCTCCACCCTGCAAGGAATTTGAACTGTTTGGGAAATGGAAGGATTTCGGGGAACTCACAAGCTGGTGATGCTCATCTCCAGGCTGTGAGCCAGGATCAAGACTCATACCTTGCATTTTCAAAAGTGAATTCCTCCTGAGACTTTCAAGCTCTGGTCTATATGACCTTCATTCCAACTACAATTTTAGTCAAGGTTAAATCAGAGCATTTGGAGCTCTCAGTTCATATTTCCACAATATCCTTTCACCAGTGTTTTATCTGGTGTCATATTTTTCTCTTCTTTTTTAAATTTTTTTGTTTTAAATTGCAGTATAGCTGATTTATGATGTTGTGTTAGTTTCAGGTGTATAGCAAAGTGATTCAGTTGTATGTACACATTTTTTTTTTCAGATTCTTTTCCCATATAGGTTATTGTGGGTGTGCTCAGTTGCTCAGTCATGTCTGACTCTGTGACCCCGTGGACTCTAGCCCGCCAGACTCCTCCATCCGTGGGATTTCCCAGGCAAGAATACTGAAGTGGGTTGCCATTCCCTTCTCCAGGGGATCTTCCTGACCCAGGGACCAAATCCAGGTCTCCTGTGTTGCAGGCAGATTCTTTACCATCTGAGCCACCAGGGAAGCCCCATATATATAGCAGTGTATATATGTTAATCCCAACCTCCTAATTTATGCCCCACCCACCCCCCACTGTTTCCTTTGGTAACCCTAAATTTGTTTACCAAGGCTGTGAGTTCGATTTGTAAAAAGCTCATTTGTATCATTTTTTAAGGATTCTACATTTTAGTTATGTAATACGTATCTTTCTCCATCTGACTTAGTATGATAGTCTCTAGGTCCTTCCTGCAAATGGCAATATTTCATTCTTTTTATGGCTGAGCAATATTCCATTGTATATATATACCGCATCTTCTTTATCCATTCATCTTTTGATGGACATTTAGGTTGCTTCCATGTCTTGGCTATTGTAAATAGTGCTGCTGTGAACATTGAGGGGGCATGTATTTTTTTTGAATTATGGTTTTCTGTGGATATATGTCCAGGAGTAAGATTGCTGGAACTTATAGCAGCTTTACTTTTTAGTTTTTCAAGGAACCTCCATACTGTTCTCCACAGGAGAAGCACCAACTTGCAGCCTTAAGGTAACAAGCATGGGCAAAAAATCCCCACACTCAGCTGAACACAGTGCTTTTTTGCTTAGTTACTCTTTACTGAAGTTTGTATTTCATGTTTCTAAAGGACGTGTGTTTGGTTTTGTTAATTTTGTCCACTGCTTTGCTCTCTTTTCATTTCTCCCATTTTTTTATTGCCTTCCTCCTCCTTTCTGTGGGTTCACCATATTGCTGTTTGTTTTTTTTTTCCCTAACTTCTCGAGTTATACACTAACACCTTTTATTCCCAGTGTTTCTTGCTTTCCAATAAACATAGTCATGGTTTTAATTTCTCTTATGCGCTCCTTTAGTACAAATTTGGACATTGTAATTCAGCACAAACCTTAGCATTATAATTCAGTTTTAAGTATTTCATAATTTCCCTTGTCATTTCCTCTTTAGCCCAAAAGTAATTTTAATTTTTTCCTAGGAATATGAGATATTTAAGAGTTCTCCTTTTATTCAATCCTAACTGTATTTCATTATGGTTGGAAAATATAACCAGTGTCATTCTTCGTAATTTGTGGAGATTTTCTTTGTTGGGTCAGTATAAAGAGTTATGTGTGTACGTATATTTTAGTTTAAGATTATTAGCTGTGTTAGTCAAATATTCTATCTTGCTTATCTTTGATCTGCCTGATGTATCCTATTCTGAAAGAGTTGTGATGCCATCTCCAAATGTAACTGTTGATACATTCATTTCCCTCATTTTTTCATTTCATTTATTTATTTAGTTAAGTATAGTTGATGTATTAATATATAAGTTTTGGATGTGTAACATATATAGTGATTCACATTTTTTAAGGTTCACTACTCTATTTGTAGTTATTATAAAGTATTGGCTATATTCCACATGTTGTATGATATATCCCTGTAGCTTACTTTATACATAATAGTTTGTATGTCTTAATTCCCTGCTCCTATTTTTCCCCCTCCCCATTTCCTCCATTTTAGTTGTTTGGTGCTTTATATATTTTGAGGGCACATTGCTGGGTGTGTATATGTTTATGATGTTATTTCTTCTTCTTTTTCTAGTCATGCTGCACAGCTTGTGGGACCTCAGTTCCCTAACCAGGAACTGAGCCCTGATCTCGGCAGTGAAAGCCCAGAATCCTAACCACTAGGCCACCAGGGAATTCCCTGTTGTTTCTCCTTAATTTATTATTTTCCTTATTAGCATATAGCATCTCTATTTTCCCTTTGTTAACTTTTACCTTAAATTCATTTTTTTCTTCTGATATTAAAATTGCTACTGTGAAATTCTTTCTTATGTGCCAAAACTTTTTTTCCAATTTTGCTTTAACAATCTCTTATTTTAAAAAAATATTATTGCATGCTGATTTTAGAGTCAGTCAGAGAGTCTCTGTGTTTTGGTTTGTGAATTTAATTTATCCTCATTTATATTTATTAATGTTGTGTTAGGGCCTCCATCTGCTGTCTCATTTTGTGTTTTCTGTTGACTATGTTTTCTTTCTACTCCTTTCCTTCTTTGGAATGGTTCACAATGCCCTTTCTTCAGTGAGAAAGTTTGGATTTTCTACTTTCCATTGGCAAAATCAAATTATTCTGTAGAAGATACTGCATCTCATTTATACACTTCTCATGGTTAACCCTAGCTTATTATGATCCTTACTTATATTTATTCTTGCCCCAGTCAACTTCTTTTTAACATTTTATTTATTTATTGCTGAGCTGGGTCTTTGTTGCTTTGCTTGAGCTTTCTCTAGTTGCAGTGAGTTGACTTCTTGTTGCATCTGGCTTCTCTTGTTGTGGAGCATGGGCTGTGGCTTAGTTACTCCATAGCATGTGGAATCTTCCAGGACCAGGGATCAAACCGGTATCCCCTGCATCAGCAGGTGGATTTTTATCCACTGCACTACCAGGGAAGTCTCTCTGTCAACTTCTTAACAAATCTATGTGTTTCCTTAAAAAGGACAAGTTCTCTAGTATAATTTCAGCTCTCTCCAGTGTTTCCTCCCTCTGTCAGTTCCTCATGCCCCTTCCCCAGCCACACTTCCAGCATACAGCTTTATTTCTGAATTAGCTGGGTTTTTATTTAATATATATTATAATTTATTTATATAACTTGCATATCTCATTGCATCATCCTTGATTCAATTCATTTCCCATATTCCTGAGGCACTTTTTTTTTTTAATGCTTTCTAGGGAGATCAACTTCTGGAATAGTGAAATGTGGTTCTTGGTGAACCACTCTCCCATAAAAACATCAAAAATACTGACAATACAACTAAAACCAACCATTTTAGAACTCTAGGAATGTACCAGTGCCACTGACTGAACTGAAAATTATCTATCCAAGAGAAACTCCTGAACCTCAGCTAGACAGTGGTGTCCACTGGCTTTTAACTTGGGGCTATTCCTGTCCTCTCTCCCTCCCCAGCTTGCTGCCCCAGTAGCCTTGAAAAGTTAGCAGTCTCAAAGTTGGTGGAGAAAACCGATTCCTTCTGGAGCTCTGTTAAAGCCACATTCGTAGAGCACAGTCAGTGTGTGCCTGCTAGGTGCTAAGTCGCTTCAGTCGTGTCTGACTCTTCGCGACCCTGTGGACTGTAGCCCATCAGGCTCCATGGGCTTCTCCAGTCAAGAATACTGGAGTGGGTTGCCATGCCCTCCTCCAGGGAATCTTCTAGACCCAGGGACTGAACCCGTGTCTCATGTCTCCTGCATTGGCAGGCGGGTTTTTTACCACTAGCGCCGCCCGGGAAGCCCCAGAACACAGTATTTTGTCCAAATTGGAAGCTACCTGAAAAATCTCCATTCCCAAGGTGTTATGGCGATTTGATGTAACTCACAGCTCGTGGGGTGGAGTGGGGGCGCTGGGAGTGGTATTTCTAGGTCATCATCCAAAACAACAGTGATCTGCTAATCATTTCTTAGCTGCCTAGGGTTGTGATTTTGGTTGGAACAAACAAAAGCCTGGCCAACAACAACAACAACCGTTTTAAAGTAAGCCCCGGAGAACTAGAAAACCACAGGGAACTTTGCAAAGCTCCACCGTGTCCCTAGGGATCTAGAAGGCTGTGCACATGTACATGGTTAGGAAAGACCTTTGGGAGAAGGCTGCAGACACTCCCCTCTGACTGACCTTCCTGCCTCGTGTACTCAGGAAGTGAAAGCTAAGTGTGTTTAGTAAAGTTTGACTGTGTCAGAGGGTAAAAGATGTATAAGCAAGGCATTTAGGAAATCTTTAGAGTTTAGTGGCTTACCACTAAATTATACTGAACCGGGACTGAAGCCTAGGAAACTGGACTTTGAAATAAGAAGTTTAAAAAGGCGGGAGATGGGGATAAGTGGGTAACAGAACTCAAGGGCTACACACTTCAGAGAATACGTGTGTGTGAGTTGCTCAGTCATGTCTGACTCTGTGACTCCATGGACTGTAGCCCACCAGGCTCCTCCGTCCATGGGATTTCCCAGGCAGGAATACTGGAGTGGGTAGGCTTTCCCTTCTCCAGGGGGTCTTCCCAACCCAGAGATCGAACCTGCATCTCCCTGCGGCTCCTGCATCACAGGCAGATTCTTTACCACTGAGCCACCGGGGGAAGCCCTGATCCAAGGAAAGGAATGAATAAAAATGAATAAAGCCTTAGAGATCTATAGGGTATCATTGAGCACACCAGCATATACATAAAAGAAGTCCCAGAAGAGAAGAGCAAGATAAAGAATACTTAAAAAAAATTATGGTGGGGGTTCAGGGTTGGGAACTCATGTACACCTGTGGTGGATTCATGTCAATGTATGGCAAAACCAATACAGTATTGTAAAGTAAAAAAATAAAATTAAAACAAAAAATCTTGATTAATGTTAAAAAAAAATTATGGCTAAACTCTTCCCAAAGTTTAAACTTTTTATTTTGTATGGGGTATAGCCAGTTAACAATGTTGTGATAGCTTCAAGTGAACAGCAAAAGGACTCAGCCATACATATACAAGTATCCATTCTCCCCCAAAGCCCCCTTCCATCCAGACTGCCACATAACATTGAGCAGAGTTCCCTGTGCTCTACCGTAGGTCCTTGATGGTTATCCATAAAATCTTCCCAAATTTGAGGAAAAGAATGTTTCATTGTCCTGTGTCTAGGTGTGGGTGTTTTTTGTTGTTATTGCTTTTCCTTCTTAGAGATGAGAATTTTTTCAATTTGAGGTCTCTTCTGGACATTTAAAAATTTTTTTGGTCATATTTTGCAGTATGTGGGATTTTAGTTCCCCAACCAGGGATTCAGGAAATCAGTCCTCAATATTCAATGGAAGGACTGATGCTGAAGCTGTAACTCCAATATTTTGGCCACCTAATGCGAAGAACTGACTCACTAGAAAAGACCCTGATGCTGGGAAAGATTGAGGGCAGGAGGAGAAGGGGACAACAGAGGATGAGATGGTTGGATAGCATCATCGACTCGATGGACATGAGTTGGAGCAAGCTCCAGGAGTTTGAAGGACAGGGAAGCCTGGCGTGCTGCAGTCCATGGGGTCACAAAAAGTCAGACATGACTGAGCAACTGAATTGAATTGAACTGAACCAGGGATTGAACCCATGTCCCCCACGTTGGGAGGATGGAGTCTTAGCCACCGGACTGCCAGGGAAGTCCCTCCTCTGGACATTCTTGGTCATTTTTTTCTTCAAATAGTTCATCCCTCACCATTTTTTTCTTCTTAAGAAATGCTCATTATTCCTTTAGCTCTTCTGCTTTTTTAACCTCAGTCCTCTGTATGTTCGCTCTTATGGCTAATCTCTTTCTGATGCCTTCTGAGAGAGTTGCTGAAAGTGGCCTTCCGGCTCCTAGTTGTCCTTTGTCTGCATCCATCTGCTAGTCGGTGCATCCATTAAGTGTTTCACTCAGTTTTCAAATCCAGTATATTGTCTGAATTCATTCGTCTTTTATGCTGGCCTCTAGCTTTGTGTTTCCAGTATCTTCCCTCCTCTCTCTGAGAATATTAGTTATATTTACTTATTTTAAAATGATTTTATTTGCTTATTTACTTTTGGCTGTTCTGGGTCTTTGTTACGGCGTGGGCTTTTCTCTAGCCACGGGCTACTCTCTAGCTGCAGCGGGCGGGCTTCTCCTTGCGGTGGCTTCTCTTGTTTCGGAGCAGGGGCTTGAGGGCACTCTGGCTACAGTCGTTGTGGCACAGGGGCTTAGTTGCCCCACAGCATGTGGGAGCTTCCTAGCCCAGGGATCGAGTCCCTGTCTCCTGCACTGGCAGGTGGATTCTTTACCACTGAGCCACCAGGGAAGCCCCATTTGTTATATTTATTTTAAATGCTTATTCCTTTGATCCATTAGTTCTGTCTCCTTTGATACAGGTTCTTCTGTCCATTCCCTTTCTTTTATAACAGTTACCCTCCTCGGATATCTCAGTATTTTTCCCTCCTGAGCTCATGTGTCCTTGGAACCGCCAACGACCTTGGCTGGCAGTGTGTCCTTGGGCAGTCAGAGAGTCTGTCTGAAAACAACCACTCCACTTTCCCTCTCCCCACCAGGCAATAGTCTTTCTCAGTGAATCTTCCAAAACCTCCTCCCCAGACACTTTCTTTTCTAGAGGCTGCCTCCCTCTGGCAATTCCCCATCCGTTGGGAGAGGGAACATTCAAGTGTGTCTAGCCTGGATGCCCCTGTATCTGCTCCAGTGCTGCCTTGCTATTCCAGGCTAGCATTACGTTGACGTGGGCTCATGCTATCTTCTTGCTTTGCAGGGAAAATAGAGCATGCGGTGATTTTTCCCCAGAGCAATGTGAAGGAGAGAGATGGCATGGTCCAAGCCCTGGCTTATGGTATCTGGCCCTCTTCTGCTCTAGACTCCCATTGTTGTTGCTTGACCGCTCCGTCGTGTTGTACTCTGTGACTCCATGGACTGTAGCCCACCAGGCTCCTCTGTCCATGGGATTTCTTAGGCAGAATACTGGAGAGGGTTGCCATTTGCTTCTCCAGGGGATCTTCCCAAGCCATGTCTCCCGCACTGGCAGACAGATTCTTTACCACTGAGCCACCAGGGAAGTCCAGACTATGATTAGAGAGAGCAAGAGAAAGAGAGAGATCCAACCTCTTTCAGTTTTCCTAGGGTTTTCTTATTAGTTTTTGTGTTCGGTTCAGGTGTCCATCGACTTCCTTCCCACCACTGCAGCATCTTAGGACAGGACCAAAGATTAGCCCCTGGTGTGCAATCTCATGCAAACCTGAGGTCAGCTTCATTTGGTGTTACTGAAGATGAAGCTTAATCTCCAAGTCTCCATTCTCTTCTTCTCTGTAATGAGAAGTTTGGAATAGATGATCTCGGGTTGTCCTCGCTCTAAAATTCTGTGATTCCCTGTGGTACACGCAGAGGCGGCAAGTAAGAGACATTGAGATATTTTAAGGCCACTCAGTTTCCAAGGAGATAAAGAGACATTTTTAGTGGGGGGGACACCGAACAAGAGAGAGAGTTACAAAAATGAATGTCAAGTTAGAGGGTGGAATGTCAATCAAGTTTCAAGGAAGGAGAAGAGGTTGTTGGCAGAGAAAGAGATGTCACAAGAGAAAGAGAAAAACCACTGATTGGAAAGAGGCTTGGAGAAGAAATCAGCAAGTGTTGAGGATGACAAATGCGATTAACCCACCATGGGAGTAGAAGCCATCTTCTCTTTCTAATTTATTATTAAACATTTCTGACTTACCAACATACTACGCAGAATAATATAATGAAGTCTTGTGTCCCCGGGGCCCAATCTAAAACATTACTCATGACCAATATATAGTAACCTTGTCTCCACCATCACCAGAGGTAGTCGACGTTACCCTGTTCACAGTTTATCATTCTCAGTAGTTCCTTATGCTTTTACTGCATATATATGTACTCAAGGACAATATTTCATCTTCAGAGAAATCAGGTTTCATGCTTAAAGATGGAAGTGTGGGGACTTCCCTGGTGGCCCAGTGGTTAAGACTGCCTTTCAATGCAGGGGTTGCAAGTTCGGTTGCTGTTCGGGAAGCTAAGATCCCACATGCCTTGTGGCCAGAAAAACCAAAGCATAAAACAGAAGCAGTATTGGAACAAATTTAATAAAGACTTTAAAAATGGTTCACATCAAAAAAGTCTTAAAAAAAAAAAGACAGACATATGACAGTATTAAAATACTTATTTGAGGTAAAAAAAAAATGTGTCAGAGCTGGAGTCTCAGGCGAGGAGAATAACGGAATAGTTGGAATAACTTGGATCAGAGCACAAGAAGCTTCTTCCTGCTCATCAGATTTTCCCAAGGTGATGACATGGTGACTGGCAGAAGCTCCCGCAGATAGACAGCATCGGTCAGCTTCCTGATGGAGAGAGCGGCCACTCTTAGAACATCAAGGTCAGGAGGAAAAGGACGGTTTCTGCTGCTGCCCAGCAGAACTGTTAGTCTGGACCACTGAGAGTTCACTTCTCAGAAACACCAGTGTCGAGAAATCAGACATCAGAACACAGCAGGGAGTCATTTACAATGTCCAGGACAAGTCCCACAGTAGGCTGAGGTTTGGGGCCAGGCACCAAGGTCAGAGCTGGCCCATGACCAGTCACTGAGATGAATACCACCAAGGTTCTGCATTATCCTTTCCCTGTAAGAGGCCCTTGAAAGTGCCTCTGAAGGGGCATGTCACCCTCAGGCTCAGCAGACTCCCAACACGGAATAACAGAATCATTCCATGTAAAGATGGCTGGGGTCAGGGGGGCCACCGGCCTTGCACGATCCTACTAGTGACAACCCACCTGGGCCATCTGTAGACAATCCAGCCTTGCTGGGTACATGACTCAGCCCTAAAGCCCTGCCACTGCAAAGAGATTAAAAATGCACTTCATCGACACCAAGTGTAATTTGCATCGACACTAAATATAATTTGGGTGGGGGGGCGGGGAAGTGGGAGGATTTTTGTAAATACACTTTTGAAATTTTGGTCTATGAATAACTCATTTAATTCGTGATTTGCTTTGATTTTCTTCCAAAACTCTGTGCATAATTGGAAATTCTTGAGAAATGAGGAAATCAAATCCACAGATTACTTTCAAATGTGTGAAATGCTGTATGAACGCTAAAATTAACAATTCATAGAGTTGGAATACTCTGTTTGTATGCATTTAATTAAAACATTTATTCTTCATTTTGTGGTTTCCTTTCTGTATTCTAGAGCCAATAATCATTTCCAGGCTTCAGACATAGTTGTAAGCTCTTGAAAAGCTCATAGGCCCTGGGCCCACAGGGCCTGGAGGATAAACAACCCAGTTGGGGAGATTTTATGGGAGGTGCCTGGGTCTGTGGGCACTAGTTGGCTCCTTTGTCCCAGTTCCCTCCCTCTCCCTACATATGGTCACTTACGGTGTTAGTAGGGCCAGCGTCCTGAAGACAACATCCCCAGATAGAATCACCGGAGGCTTATTTCCTGTTTTCTCGTTCAACCACTCTAAGAGGGGGAACCTTGCTTTGTTCACTGCTGTGTCCCCAGCATAGAAGAGTGTCAGGCACATCACAGGGATCCAAGTATTTTTTATATGTATATATATAATTTATTTTATTTCTGGCTGTGCGGGTCTTTGTTGCTGTGTGGGTTTTCTCTAGCTGCGGCAAGTGGGAGATACTCTCTAGTTGCCGTTCACAGGCTTCTCATTGCAGTGGTTTCTCTTGTTGCGGAGCCCTGGCTCTAGGGCACACTGGGCACACAGACCTTGGCAGCTGTGGCACGTGGGCTCTAGAGCACAAGCTCCATAGCTGTGGCTCACGGGCTCAGCTGCTCCATGGCATCAACCTCAGTATCTGTTGAATTCATGCTTATTACTGGGAAACGGGATTGGATGGTGAATCAATAGGGCTCCAGCTGTATCAATATTGTTTGAATGATGGACAATGAGAATATATTCACTCATTACTCTTCTAATTCAAAAACAACATAATTTCACAATGGGATATCACTTTACACCCATCAGATGGCTCCTTTCAAAGAAAGTCAGAAAGAACAGGTGTTGGTAAGGATATGGAGAAATCGAAACCCTTGTGCATCGCCAGTGGGGATGTTATGTGGTACAGCCGATATGAAAAACAGTATAACGGTTCCTCGGAAAACTGAAAATAGAGCTACTATATCAGCCCACAATCACTCTACCACGTATATACTCCAAGGAAATGAAATTAGTATGGCAAAGAGACGCCTGTGTGCCTATGCTAATTGCAGCACTAGCAACAGTAGTCAAGATGTGGAAGCAACCTAAGTGTCCATGAGCCAATGAGTGGATACAAAACTGTGGTGTATATATGGACAATGGAATATTATTCAGCCTTCACAAAGGAAGGAGATCCTGCCATTCGCAATGACATGGATGAACTGTGAGGACATTATGCCATGTGAAGCAAGCTAGACACAGAAACAGAAACTGCATGATTTCACTGATATGTTGAACCTAAAAAAGCTGAGTACAGAGGAACAGAGAGTGGAATGGTGGGACCAGCGGTGGGAGTCTTGGAGGAGAGGGAGATGTTGGTTCAAGGGTACAAATTTATGTGGGATGAATAAGAACAGAGATCTAGCATACAGCATGGTGCCTATAGTTCACAACTGTACTAAATGCTGGAAATTTGCCAAGAGAGTAGATTGCAGGTCCAGACACAAAAAAATGGTACCTATGTGAGGTATCGATGTTAAGTTGTGGTTGACTGTGGTTATTATTTCACTAGGTCAATATATATCAACTCTTCAGGTTATTCTCCTTAAATATATAAAATTCTTATTTTAAAAATAAATTTGTATGTATTTTTCTTTTTTTTTCCAAACACTTAGCTAGTTCTCCCAGCACCACGTGTTGAGTAATCCACACTTTCTCCGCTGGCTGAATGCCACATGAGCATAAAATGCATACTTACATAAGCTCGGATCTATTTCTGGGCTTTCTATTCTGACTCATTGTGTCAAGGGGTATGGGTTCAACACAAGGTGCTCTATGGGTTCAACAGACCTCCAGATGTGTGTTTCAACCTGTTTTGTTTTGGGCCAGAGTGCAAAAAGAGGTGTTTTTTTAAATCTGTGAATTTAATTTTTAGATTAATTTTATTTTTGTCTGTGCTTGGTTTTCGTTGCCGCGTGGGCTTTGCTCTGGTTGTTCCAGCGGGGGGCGCTCCTCCTCGCAGTACGCCAGCTTCCACTGCAGTGGTGTCTCTTGTTGCAGGGCACAGGCTCTAGGCTCCCGGGCTTCAGGAGTTACAGCACACAGGCTCAGCAGGTGTGGCGCCTGGGCTTAGTTCTCCTTGGCAGGTGGAATCTTGGACCAGAGCTCCAACCTGAGTCCCCTGCGCTGGCAGGCAGATTCTTATCCACTGCACCACCAGAAAAGTCCAAGCCTGCGACTTTTAATATCTCTAGGGATTCCATGGAGTCCAGTGTCTTTGATCTAAGACATTCCAGCCCTGTCTTAGACCAAATTACCTGCCCAAGCTCTTAGGTCATTGAGTTTTTTCTGCCTGGAGTGACGTTAGCAACATACTGTTTTCATAGTTTTATAACACATTTTAGCATGCCACAGTGAACATTCTCTTGTTAGTCTTCCCTTTCAATATTCCTATAAGTGCTCTCATTCTCCAAATAAGATATTATTTTGTCAGCTTCTGGGGGAAAAAAAAGTCTGAGGCTTTGATCGCATCACATCAAATTCCTAACTCCATTTGGATGGAATTTACCTCTTTACAATATTGAGTCATCATTCAGAAATGCTGTAAGTCTCCACTCAATTCTTCATTTATATCCCTCAGCAAAATTAAAATTAAAAATTTTTCTTTTTAAAGATCCTGCATATTTCTTGCTAAGTTTATTTATTTCTAAGAATTTCTTTTGCTGCTGCCAATATGAATGGATGTCTTTTTCTATCATTTTTTTTCAAGATTACAAAAGTAACGTGGTCATTGTATGAAAAAAATAAACAATATAGAAATATAAATAACCATCACCACACTCCCAGAAATATGGTGCTATCCTCCTAGGACTGTACTTACCACACACACACCCAAACACACGCATGCATGTACACACGCATGCACACACACAGGCAGACTAGGTCACACTATATGTTCTGTTGTGCATCTTGCTTTTGTCTCATAACAATTGGTCACAGAGATCTATTCATGTTCATGCATATAAGTCAAGCCCAATCTCCTTTAAAATTGCATAGAATTACATTCAATTCTTCTCATCTTTCATTAAGTAACCATTTTCTTGGATTTTCACAGTACATGATCATAGCATCTGCCATTATTTAAAAAAGGAAGAAAACTTAATTTTTTGGTCTTTTTGCAGTACCCAGAGCATGCAAAACAATGTTAAATGATTGTAGTGACAGAAGAAAATCTGTCCTGTCTCTAACTTTAACAAGAATGTCTTCATTTAAAAAATAACTTTATGTATTTATTTACTCTGGGATGTTCTGAATCTTGTTGCTGCATGGGCTTTTCTCTAGTTTTGGTGAGCAGGGGCTACTGTCTGCTTGTCATGTGCTGGCTTGTCCTGTTGCAGAGCGCGGGCTCTAGGCTGCCCGAGCTTCAGTAGTTATGGCTCCTGTGCTTTAGAGCACAAGCTCAGTAGTTGCAGCACACGGGCTTAGTTGCTCTGAAGCACGTGGGATCTTCCTGGACCAGGGATCAAACCCGTGTCTCCTGCATTGGCAGGTAGATTCTTTACCACTGAGCCACCAAGGGAAGCCTCAACAAGAATGTCTTTAATGCAAATTTTAATGTTATCTGTTGGGTTCAGATATATTTTATCAAGTAGATACAGTGTCTTTGTACACCAATAATTTGGAACTTTAAAAATCAGGATGGATGTTGAATTTTTCAATGCCATCTTGGCATATATCCCAACGATCATGTCTTTTTCTCCTGAGGCATATTGATAGAATTAACTTTATTCATAGACTTCCTAATATTAAACCATTTTTGTATTCGTGGTCCTGGTGAATTGTTCGTTTAATGTCATATAATGTTTTTAATTTGGGTTTTAATTGAAGTATAGTTGATGTATAGTGTTGTATTAGTTTCAAGGGCAGGTATTGTCATTCTTGAGACTGTGACTGGCCTGTTTTTCTTCTTTGTTTACAATTAGTTTATAAAGCTCTTTCTGCTTACTTCCAACCATTCTTTTAATTCTCAAAAGAAATACAGCACAAACTGGTTTGATGCCCCTGGGAACACAGTTAAACCACATCACTAGCTCCTTGCAACATAACCAGCCACGTGACTGGTTCCCACCAGAGGTCAGTGAATGGACATGGTGATGAGTTTGTTAAGAGCAGAAGGGCCTTTGCTTTGCTTTCTCTCTTTCTCTTCCATAGTGACCTTGGAGATCATGGAGCTGCAAGATGGAAGGGACTTAGACCCTTCACTGCTTAAGAGAGAATCTCCCAAAAGATCCACCCAAGGAGAATCCACACTGGACTTTGGTAGGCTATTGAGACTTGAGGATGTTTATTACAGCAACTAACATCAATATCATCATATAGTTGACAGTGCAAGAAGTTTCCATAGCATCCATTTTAAAACATTTTTAATATAGTTTATTTGCATGAGTCCACTTATATGGAATATAAGACACACAGAGAATGGAGTATAACACACAGAGAGAATGGAATATAACAGAAATAAAGTGGTTCCTCACACCCAGTACTCTATGAATACCTATTAATAGCACTATACTGCTCTATATGGCAGGATAATATTAATATTTTTTGAGACTTTAACCTAGATATGTTTTCCTCCAGATATATTCCCCCTCTCCCTTTTCAAAAAGATCATTGTCTCAGAAGGAGGATGGAACAGAACAGAAAACAGAAAATATTATGCCTAAATTGGTTTTCAACCACCTAAATCCATCAGATTTTCCTAGAAGCCTCAGAGGCAGATATCAAGATGGAAAAGTGGGGAGTGAGGGGGGTGGTAAGAAAGCTGGGCTCACCCAGGGAAGGAAGAAGAGGGGAGGTCAGAGAAAGTACAGATTTCTATGAACCTCAGACAGCACTGCATCTTCACCCACATCTCGGGGAAAGGTGGCAAGACCCCAGAAAGAGATGGTGGTGGGTGACGGGCGGATGAAGATTCTCACAACTGCTGAGCAAGGTACAGAAGCGGCAGAAAGAGCTACACAGGCATGTTCACGGCAGGATATGAGGCGTTGCTGCTGCCTATACGCACCAGTTTGGCCCTGGACCGCCGGATTTGTAGACGCAACCAAGGATGTGTCAATATACCACGGCACGCAGGTGACTAGAGAAACAGAGCCTCCTCCTCAAGGGCTGGCATTACGTACCCTCGAGGGGGAAAAGGAGGGAAACCCCCGACTGCGGCAGACTCTAGGGATTAAGGAGAGAAACACACTCTTTCGAAGCACTTAAAATCCTTACTGGTGCCCTTGTTACCCTGCTGGCTCTGTTTCTTGGGGTAGTTCCCGGCGGAGAGCCATCTCCGGTGGAGGGGCTTCGGCGGGAGTGGGATGCTTGAAGCAGTGGGTGTGTTCTGCGTGGGGTAGGGGCTGTCATGCTGGCCCAGGAGGGGAGGCTGGGGGGTGAGAATAGGAGAGGGCGGAGTGGGCGGCGCTCCCCACCACGTCTCCTCCTCTTCCTCTTCCCCCAGGCCAGGATTGAGTGCCGGCTCGGGTGGCAGCAGGGGGCGCCAGAGGACCGTCAATGCCACGGAGTGGACTCGCCGCCCCGCTCGAGACCCCGGTCCCACCCGGGCTCGCCTCCCAGACGTGTAGGGCACGCGACCGGCGAGGGTTGGGGAAGCAGAGGGAACCGGGCGAAGCCCGGGAGCCTGTGGCCGGCAGCGGCGGGCTCGAGGTCACAGCCGTTACCTCTGGGCAGGGACCCCAGGGTGTCTGCCTCACACACAGGGTCTCAGATTTAGATGGGGACCTAGGGGCAAATGAGCTGATGCACCATCCCGTGATGGGATCGAGGAAGGCAGGCTTCATGAGGCAGACATGTACACTATCTGACATTTATGTCAACATTTATGTGACATTTATGTCGCATTTTGGCATTTCTTCATATTTTGCCAACCTCAAGACAGGACACTGGTATCTTACCCTTCAAGGGGGCCTCCTCCAAGGCTTCCTCCATCTTTCCAGGGGGCAGCCTCTGTAGTCCCCAGACTTCTTGCCCATCTCCCTCCTCCCCTGGCCGACCCTCCAACCCCCACCCACCCCTCAACACACACACCCCTGCATGTTCTTCCCCCATCTTTCAGGCCTCCTCCAAGCCCTATGCTTCTCTGTCCACCCCCATCCCTGCCTAAACTCAGTACCTCCCTTCAGTTCTTAACCATCTGTCTCAGCCCCAGCCCCGCCTCTTTCTCTCTCCCTCTCCCTCTCCCTCTCCCNGCCTCCAGCTCACCCTACCCCTCCAGGCACTGGAGCTGAAGAATCAGGCACTGGAGTCCACAATCACAGAAATCCCCTCAACCAGCCTCACATAACCCTGAGACATGCTTCTCCTTACACCTCGCCCCCACTCTGGCAGCCCAGCCACCCCCGTCCATTCTCAGGGTGGACAGAAGCTTCGTGGGGGCCTCACCAGCCTGGGGCCCAGGGAGGGCAGGGCCCATGCCTGACTGGCACCACCTCCCTGGCCCCAGGAGAACGACCAGAAACGGATCCGGGCCCTAAAGAAGGCCAATAAAGAGCGCGAACTAAAGAGGCAGCGCATGCGAGAGCTGGCCAAGGCCAAGCAGGAGATGGCGGTCCTGCGACTGGAGCACCAGCGGCTGAGCGCCAAGCTGCAGGAGTACTCCATCTTCAACAAGTACCTGGAGAAGGTGGTGGAGAACTCCGAGGTGTGTGGAGGGCTGGGGGGCGGGCTTCTGCAGCCCTACCACCCTATCCCCAGGGGCCTGGGCTGGGGACCCTCTGCTCTGGGGAGAGGTCTCCAGCCGAGGAGGGCAGCTGGCAGAGGGCCCTGGTGAGACTGGACTCATTTCTCAAGGATGGGGGCCTGGTTGTGCATCCCTGTGTGCATGATGTCTGTGGGCCTGCCTCTATATGGGTCACAGGTTCGAGGTTTTGTTTAGAAGCACCAGCAATCAGCTCTGCCTGCCTCTGTCTGATGTGGTCCACACTCTCCCTGCTTCCCCTCCTCTCTGGTGTTTTTGGTTTACGTTGAGAGTACATGGGGAGAGGGAGGGAAAGAGACTGGAACACACCAGCCTCGTGCAGAGCTGGGCACTTAGCATATGCTGGGCCCTGGGCTGTGTGCTGCAAGTGGAACCTTGCTCAGTCTGCTCGCTAGGCCCCAGAGGAAAGCCATCATCTCACCCTGTTATGAGGAGGAATTGGAGGCTCAGAGAGGTTACGTATCCTGCTCAGGGATGCACAGCTTGTAGGTGGCAGAGCCTTTGTTTCTGACTACCCCTCTGTAGGCCACTGACCACAGCTTTTTTGTCAAGGTGCCTTGTTGCCAGAGCTAAGGGATCTGCCCAGCTCTCTGCCCACCCACGCTTCCTGCTGCATTTGACACTGTTGATGCTCCTTTCTGAAATATTCCTGTGCCCTTTCCTATGGGGCTCCTTCCTCTTCTTCCTACCTTCTGGTCCTTCCTCCTCAGGCTCCTCTTCCTTAAGTTCCCTGGGTCTTTGTCCCAGACCCTCCACTTTTCTCCCTGAGCAATTCCTTGGGCCTCTGATAGATGTCACCCGTGTCGACAGCCATCCACCTGTGTCCCCCAAGCCCACATGTGACAGCAGCAGGGCCCCTCACCAGGCTGGAACGAGGTATGAGGTGTGCCTTCTGGGGTGTGAGTCCGAGTCCATGTCTTCTGGGGGGTTCAGGGATACAAAGGACACACAGCTTTTTAAAAAGTCCTGGAAATTTCCATACAGAACCACTAACCTAGTTCATTTGTGCTTGAGCCCCAACTCTGTGTTATTTCCTGCATTCTAAGGTATAAGAAATTGTTCATTTAACAGTTGGTTTTTCTGGGGGTCAGGGGGAGTGAGGGAAGACTACTACATTAAAGCAGTAGATAGATTACAAGACATGACTCAGATTTAGAGCTGGTGTCTTAGGACCAAGGAGACTGGTCTGGATCTTGCTGACCCATATCGCCCTCCTAAGCTCAGTCCCCTACATTTAATTCAGAGTCCATAACTGCTTCTTGGCATCCCCAGGCCAGCCCTGCTGCTGGTGGGTCCGTTGCTGCTGAATGGCATGACCACCCACCCACAGCCTCACCAGAACCCAGACCTCACCCCTTGACTCCTCCTCCCTCAATCCCCGCAGCCATCAATCAGCAGATCTGGTCTATTCTCCTAAGTATTTCTGGAATCCAGCCCCTGCCCCTTCCTCATTCAGACCACCGGATGTACTTCTTAGGAGTTCAGCTCTGTGTTATTCCTGTCCAGCATTCTGCAGCCAGTGTAATCAAAATCTTTCTTTTTCTTTCTTTCTTCTTTTATTTCTTTCAAAATATTTAAAGCATACTGAGAAGTATACAAAATATATAAAAACACCCAAGTATTCACCACAGCTCTATCAAATTGGAATTATTTTCTCCTATTTGTCCCCCCGTCTTCTTTTTTTTTTTGGCTACACCATACAGGTTGCAGGATCTTAGCTCCCCAACCAGGGATCAAACCCAGGCCCCTGCAGTGAAAGCACCAAGTCCTAACCACTGGACCACCAGGGAATTCCCATCAAGCTTGTTATTATTTTTGGCAACAGAATACATTATCCATAAGCTATGAGTAGTATGTACATGTCCTTTTATGGCTTCTTTTTTCCCAATCAATGATTTTTAAAAAATTTTTGTACCATGGGAAATTTCAAACATACAAAAGTAAAGAAAATAGTCTACTGAATGTCCACTCAGTTCAGTTCAGTTCAGTTGCTCAGTCGTCTCCGACTCTTTGCAACCCCATGAATCGCAGCACGCCAGGCCTCCCTGTCCATCACCAACTCCCGGAGTTCACTCAAACTCATGTGCATTGAGTCGGTGATGCCATCCAGCCATCATCCTCTGTCGTCCCCTTCTCCTCCTGCCCCCAATCCCTCCCAGAATCAGGGTCTTTTCCAATGAGTCAGCTCTTTGCATGAGGTGGCCAAAGTATTGGAGTTTCAGCATCATTCCTTCCAATGAACACCCAGGACCGATCTCCTTATCACCTAATTGCAACAATTATCAACTTACTGTCAGATCCCCATCTCTGCTATTTTGAAGCAGATGATGTTTTTTTAACCCGTAAGTGTTTCAGTACATCACTCTAGAGCTCTTTCTAACATATCCACAATACCCATATCACGTGTGTCTGTGCTTGCTCAGTTGCTTATTTGTGTCCAACTCTGCCATCCCATGAACCCATATCCAGCTGACGTCAAAATTTCCTGATATTGTACAAACACTTTTTGTACAGCTGGTTTGTTCCAATCCGGGTCTAAACAAGGTCCCCACTCCAGGTTTGGTTGGTGTGTTTATCAGGTGTTCTAGACATCATTATTATGCTGATCAAAAGAAGCCAGACATACTGTATGATCCCATTGAAATTTTTCAGTTCAGTTCAGTCGTCAGTCGTGTCCGACTCTTTGCAACCCCATGGACCACAGCATGCCAGGCCTCCCTGTCCATCACCAACTCCCGGAGTTTACTCAAACTCATCTCCATTGAGTCGGTGACTGATATGTGTAAAAACAGGTGAAATGAATCTTTGAGGATAGAAATCACAATTCTGGTTTTCTTGGTAGTGGTGGGGGCAGATACTGACTGAAAGGGGGCCAAAGACCCTTCTAAGGTGCTCAGAATGTTCTGAGCTCCCTTCTTCAGTTATTAGCTAGAATACTACGAACACCATCAAGAAAAGGACCTCAGAGAGACTTCCCTTGGCAGTCCAGTGGTTAAGATGCTGAGCTTCCACTGAAGGGAGCGCAGGGACTCCCTGGTTAGGGAATTGAGACCCACATGCTGTGTCGCATGGCCAAAATGTAGGAAGAAGAAAAAGGACTTCAGAAAGAGAATCTTCCCTTCATCAACTACTTGGTGACTATATTGGCCATAAAGCAAAAGCTTGTTAAATGCTTGACTCCTTGAGTCTTCAGAATAATGAGTTGGTTCTCCAGCATCCTCGACAAGTGCCCTGTAATCTTGTTAGTATGATTGCAAACTCATGGGTTTTTAACATATTTGATATGTTTCAGTCCTTTGCACTTATTCTTACTGATGTTCAAAGGGTCCCATCATTGGATAATGGGAGCCTCTTCAAATTGGTATCTGAGTGCTTTTGAAATTGGTGTTAAGTTTAGGAGAGGTACTCCTGGTTGCTCTGATGTAGCCCACTTTTTAAAGTAATTTATTTTTAATTGAAGGATAAATGCTTTACAATATTGGTTTGATTTCTGCCATATATCAACGTGAGTTAGCTATAGGTGTACATATGGCCCCTCCCTTTTACCTCCCTCCCACCTTCCTAGCTAATTCTTTTTAACTGTTATATATTGTTGCATCTCTTAGAAATGCAGACTGGAAGTTATCTCTCTGCTCACTCCTCCAATGGGTGCGATCCACACTCCTCAGTGTTTACTGAGCATTTCTTTTTAACTTCTCCAGGGTGATCTCTCTCTCCCCGTCTTGAACTTGGGCCATTCCTACTAAACTCTCTTGCTCATCCTGAATATACCACACACACCTCATCAGCTTTATCCAGGCTGTTCTGTCTACCTGTATGACTTCCTCGCCTGCCTTTGCCCGGCCAGCTTCTCTTCATACCTCTGGTCTCATTTTTTAACCATCCTTTCCCTGAAGAAGCCTCTTCTGGCAGTCCCTATCTTCTCTAACACTGAGTTAAGTGGCTCTTGCCCACAGAGGAAGAAGTGTTTAGGGGAAAGGAGCGTTCCCGGAACACTAGTCTATTGCTGGAAATGTCATGAGATGGAGAGAGCACTCAGGGAGTGTCCCCTGGGTGGCTGGAAGGCACGTGTTGATAAATCCCCCAGACATGAGCTGGCATCCTGAAGCTGGTGCTCACAGCGCCTTGAAGAGAGGGAAGGTCGCAGGGCTTTTGTTCTGCTTAGTTAGGGTCAGAGCCTCGTTGTGTGTGGGGGGAGGGTGGCTGAACCTGGCTGGGCCCCCGCTCCTCTGGTACTCACCCTCTCCAGCCCCCACCGGAGGGAGGCCTCAGCCATTGCTGAACAAATACGAAACCACCAGGTGGAGGATACTACCTAACACTCTCCCGCGGCCCCATCCCCCAGTCACCGATAAGGCTTATCACTCTGTGTCGTAACTGACTATTTACTTGTCTGTGTGTCCTACCGCGCTAGCGCATGTGGTAAGGCTTCCTAAAAGCAGTGTCTGGCTGTATTATCTCCTGCTCTGTCCCTAGCGTTTAGCACACTTCCTGGTTACTAAGTGGTTCGTGGTGCATTCTTGCTGAATAGGCTCATGACTGCCATCCGAGACAGCGCGCAAAGTCCATCCCGCCCCCGCCCAGCAATGCTCAACCCTAGAATCATACGGGGACCCTTCAGACCGGTTTATTCATCCGGGTCTCTGAGGGTGGAGCCTGGCACGTGGCCTCGTTGAAGCTCCCAGGTGATTCCAATAAAGAGCAGCCAAGCCAGAGAGCCTGCCAGGCCAGATGCACATGCTCCCTACTCGACACCCGGGTCCACGACACACACCACGTGACCCATGGCCCGTACCAACTCGGGGTGGGGGGGCGCAGGGGAGACTGCGAGGGCTTTACAGCCTCTCGCCCTTGACTTAGCCCAGGGCCTCCCTGCCAGGCAGAGGCGCAGAGGGTGGGAGCTGGGGGCGCAGAGTGGGGTCGGACCCCTCCAGGCGGAGGTGCAATGACCTGAGCCACCAAAACCCCGCTACTACCCCTCCCGCGCCCCACCCCCCGGCCCTCGTGCAGTTTGAGGAGATCCACGAGGTGATCGCGCGCTACAAGACTCTGGTGAGCATGCACCACGACCTCATGCAGTCGGCACAGGAGGGCCAGGAGAAGATTGAGCGTGCCAAGGCGCGGCTGGCACGCTACAAAGAGGAAAAGGACGACGAGATCCTGCAGCACAACAACGAGCTGGCACGTCTGCAGATGCGCTTCGACCGTGCCCGCAGCGACGTCATCATCTGGGTGAGTGCTGGGCAGGCGGGGGACACACAGACAGACACAGACATGCACACACAGGCAGGCGCGTAAGGGATACACACACACACCCCTCAGCACTCATGGGTAAGGGACACACACACAAACCCAGGTAAGGGATGCACACAACAACACATACACACCCACCCTTAGCGCTCACACCCTGCCCTCATTCCCCTCCCCAGGAATCTCGCTGGGCGCACATTCAGAACACCGCTGCCAAGAAGACCCTCTTGCTTGGCACCATTAAGATGGCAACGCTGAACCTCTTCCAAATCGTGAGCAAACAGCTGAAGGAGGCGACCTTCGTGTCCCTGGAGGACACTCACAAACAGCTGGACATGGTAAGAGGAGCCCAAGTGCCTGGCAGGCAGGCTGGAAGTAGCCATGATGGTTCTCCATGGGTTGAGGGGAGGCCACGGCTAAAGAGCAGTGGTTCTCAAGTTTTCAGAATCGCCTGGGGACTCGAGCTTGTTGCTGGACCCAGCAGCAGAGTGTTGGACTCGGGAGATCTGAGATGAGAAACCATGAATTTTCATTTTACGCAAGTTTCCGGGTGATGGTGCTGGTCTGGGTTCCACACTTAGAGAACCACTGCATTAGTGCTAAGGTTCTGTTGGCCCCATCAGCAGGTCAGTAGAGGAACCCATTACTGAATTCATTAGCTGCTGCACAACAATCTTACAAAGTTCTAGTGAGATGCTGAAGGCCTGTGACTGGGGCCCATCCTTGGGGAAAAGAGAACATCTGCAGGGGCGGGAATCAGCAAGGGGCCAACAGTATCAGTCTTGTTAGTACCATTCTGAGATTCTTCTCTTTGAAGTAATTGAAAGGAAACTGAGAAGGAATTAAAGTTCTCACTGTGTATGATACAAAGCTGTCTGATGCCATGTCTGTGTTCCCCCTGGAATAATCTCACTTCTGAGCAAAGGAAAGCCACATCCCTTAATTTGGGAAACTCGGCACCATGCTTCTTGCGACATGTGGAGAACCATGACTAATTATTTATCCTTTTGGCATATCCTTTTAGCCTTTAACTCTGCCGTGAAACAGTGGAAAGTAGGCTCCTAAAGGCTGGAATTTCTGTTTGCTTTGTTCTCTGATGTATCCCCAGCCTCTAGAACTATGCCAGGTAGATAGTAGGTACTCAATAAGTATTCAGTGAATGAATATGAAACACAAGCCAATGAAAGCAATTGACTGAGAAGCGCTTCGTCTGTTTGTTTTGTTTGTTTTTAAAGAGAAAAGATGGGAATTCTCTGGGGGTCCAGTTGTTAGGAATCTGCGCTTCCACTGCAGGGGACCCACGTTCTGTCCCTGAATAGGGAATTAAGATCCTGCAAGCCTCACAGCACAGCCGGAAAAAAAAAACCAACAAAAAAAAAAACCCAGCAACCTGAAATTCATGAAATGTAAAGAATTTCACCCACTGACCAGCAGAATTTCCTTAAACCAAAGAATCAGCCTGCATCGTAAGGCATGTTAGAACTGAATTATTCATATTAACAGTCCAAAGACTGTAAAGGGAGTTTGTAAGAAAGTTCGTTGTGAAACAGCAATCCTCAAGCTTTTTTTGGTAGCAGGTTACCTTTACACTCATAAAATTTGTTATATATCAGTTGATATTTACCTTATGAGAAACTCAAGCAGAAAAACTAAAACTATTTAATTCATTTAAAATGACAGTAAGAAACATGTTAACACAAATAGCATATTTAAGAAATAGATTTATTTATTCATTTATTTAGGGCTGCCTTGGGTCTTGGTTGCGGCATGTGGAATCTTTCATCTTGGCGTGAGGGCTACAGAGTGCCTGTGCTCTGTAGTTGAGGCACGTAGGTTTAGTTGCCCCACTTGGCATGAGGGATCTTCGTTCCCTGATCAGGGATCAAATTCACGTTCCCTGCACTGGAATGTGGATTCTTAACCACTGGACCACCAGGAAAGTCCCATAAATAGCATTTTTAATGAAAAATACATTTTCAAAAAGTATTTTTGGGATGGGTAGCATTTCAACACTTTGCAAATCTCTAAAATGCTGCTTCCTGGAGGACAGGTATCCAGTCTGTCACGATAGCCTCTGTGATGGGAACATCGCACTCGGGTAAAAGTCCACATAGACTCACCAGAGAAAAGACAAGTAGCAGAAGTAACAAAAGACAGGTAACACCTTAGCGTTATTGTAGAAAGAGCTTTGGCCTTGCAGGCCCCTCTTCCCTGCTGTAGGGTCTCAGGACTCGAGGTGTCCTCAGGCCCCTCCCCTTTAGCTGTTGTAAAGAGAGATGGGGCAGGAGGTGGTGATCTCCAGCCCATGGCCCCTGCCTGAGCACCCCCTGTTCGGACAGTAGCTTACAGTCCATCCATTCCACATTCTGAGCTTTCAGATTCCCTCAACCATTTGTTGTCCTCCCCGCAATGCCCTCCCACCCCGGGCATGCTGCATGGCCTTTGGGATCTTAATTTCGCAACCAGGGATGGAACCTTGGATCAAACCTGGGCCCCAGGCAGTGAAAGCACCAAGTCCTAAGCTCTGGACCTCCAGGGAATTCCTGTTCTCAACCTTGACTTGCCTCCACAGGAATTCCTCATATGCCCAAATGTTATTTTTAAATATCCCACTTGATTTCTGTAGGATATGAGCCTACTGACACATATGTGTGATTAAGTAGCCTGAAAAATGGAAAATAAAGACCTAGGAAAATATTGTAATAATTTGAAACTTTATATAAGGTAAATATATAAATAGTATTATAAATCATACATATTACATTTANGTAATAAGTTGAAACTTTATATAAGGTAAATATATAAATAGTATTATAAATCATACATATTACATTTATAGTAAATATAAGTTAAAATCTAAGATCAAGCAAGAGAGAGATGTATGGACTCTCAGTTCTTGGATTATAAAGGACAGCAGTTCGACAGGAACAGAAGTTGGCTCTGAGCTGCCTTGTAACCAGAGGAAAAGCAACACACTGTTCTTGAACCAAAATAAGAAAACATAAGGTTTCCTTAGAGAGAGAGATCCTTTCCCAGCACCTAACCTCTAGCTGAAAATTTTCATAGAGGCTCCAGAGACACTCAGTGAATTATGTTCTCAGTAGCATCCCTACAATGGATGCACGTGTAGGCTTCAGAAGGGAGTCACTCATCTAGAACTGGGAGCAGGGAAATCACTCAGGGAAAGTGATTCTGCAAAAGCCCAAGACAATTTGCATTCCACTCACTGTCTGTGCAAGGTCCAGCATTATTATCTCTGAATAAAATCCAAACTGTGCTTGGCAAATCCTAGAATCCCAAGGTGATTAAGTTTCCTCCAGAAAAATAAATGGACTCTATGGACTAAAAGGGGGCTTCCCAGGTGGCGCTAGTGGTAAAGAACCCGCCTCCCAAGGTTTTGATCCCTGGGTCAGTAAGATTCCCCTGGAGGAGGGAGGGCATGGCAACCCACTCAGGTATTCTTACCTGGAGAATCCCATGGACAGAGGAGCCTAATGGGTTACAGTCCATGGGTTCGCAGAGTCGGATACAGCTGAAGCAACTTAGCACAGCACATGTGGACTAAAAAAATTTAGAAAACAAAGTTAAATGAAGTTTGCTGGTTTTAAAATGCAGAACTTGACAGTGCCTTTGCTGTGGCTCTGTCCTGAGACTCCAAGCTGATCAGGTTTCTACAATTTGCTTACCCACAGAATCCGTTTTGGGGGTGTGATGACTCACTATAAGAACATAGTTTGGGAAATATTGCACTTGGCATCTCGGTAACCTCGGGAAGGTTACTCTAATTCTTTGTTTCTTCTTTTGCAAAATAGGAATTATGCTGGTAATTGTAATAGTGTTAGCAACTAGCAGGTTGTTGAGAGTTTTGGACAGTCTGTGTAGCCCTGTCTTTTGGAATACTCTTGAAAAGGAGAAACTGTCGGGCTGAGATCTAAGAGGCCATCCAGGCCAACCTTTTGTCCCTCTTTCCATTTTAAAGATAAAGAAGTCGAGTCCCAGAATGATGAAGCAATTTTCTCAGAGTTGTGTCAGGACCCCAAGTCATCTTTTCTGTTTTTTAAATTGAAGTGTAATTGATTTACAGTGTTGAGTTATAATGGTTTCAGGTGTACAGCAAAGTGTTGTGTGTGTATGTATATATATGAATGGATAAATACATACATCCATATTCTTTTTTTCAAATTCTTTTCAATTATAATAGTCTAAGATATTGAATACAGCTCCCTGAGCTATGTATCATAGTAAGTCCTTGTTGTTTCTCTGTTTACTATATGGTAGTGTGCATCAGTTGATCCATACTCCCTGTCCCTCCCCGCTTCCCCTTTGGTAACCATAAGTTGGTTTTATATGTCTGTGAGTCTGTTTCTGTTTTGTAAATAAGTTCATTTATACTATTTTTAGATTCCACATATAAGTGATAATCATATATGTCTTTGACTTACTTCACTTAGTACGATGATTTCTAGGTCCATCCGTGTTGCTACAAATGGAATTATTTCATTCTTTTTTATGGCTGAGTAATATTTCAGTGTGTGTGTGTATCCATATATACACACATATATATCCATATATATATATATANTTTCTAGGTCCATCCGTGTTGCTACAAATGGAATTATTTCATTCTTTTTTATGGCTGAGTAATATTTCAGTGTGTGTGTGTATCCATATATACACACATATATATCCATATATATATATATATACATATACCATATTTTCTTTATCTATTCATCTATTGATGCAGAACCACAGGTCTTCTAACTTACGAGGCTGTGCTCTTTCCACTGTATCATACTGATTGCATTTTCCTTTTTTAATATTGTTTTAAAAATTTTATTTATTTATTTTAAATTAGAGGATAATTGCTTTACAATGTTGTGTTGGTTTCTGTCATATATCACCATAAATCAGCCATAGGTATAAACATGTCCCTCCCTCTTGAACCTCCCTCCTATCTCCATGATTATATGTTCTTTACAACTAAAGTTAGTGAATAGAATTGAAATTTCCTTTGATGACTCAGGATTAACATAATGAGCCTCTGTTCTGGGTTTCAAGTAAATTAACCTGCTTGAAGGCTATTAACTAGTGAAGAGGCGTCTGCTCCGACCCTGGCTGACTCCTTTCTGCTTTCTCCTTTCTGCTTCTCTCCCCAGAGTCCTCTCTGGACCCTCCCCGTCTCCCTGTGAGATGGTCAGCCTGAACTTCATCCTCTCACTGCGTCTGCCTCTAGGGGTTCCTACCTCCATCCCTCTTCATTACCTCTAGTCTGCTAAGCCTGATTCTTCACGTCATCTAGAATAATATCAAATGAGGGAAAGTGACCTCAGTCACAGGAAATGGTGACTCCTTACAAGCAGGCTATGCCCAGATGTTTTTGGATGGGTGGCCTGTCACCAGCTTGGGATTGACTGCAGTCCTTTGGCCTCGCTAGATCCAGCAGTTTATCCAGGACCTGTCGGACATCTGGGCAGAGGTGAAGAAGAAGGAGCTACAGCAAATCCGGGTTTGAAGAGCAGCTGTGGTTTCAGAACGTTCCAAGACGGAGAAGGGAGGGAGGAAGTTGCTGGTGACCTTGCCATCCAGTCATCCCAGTCCAGCTCCCTGGGACATACCCCCCCACCCCACCTTCATGCCTTTCTGCTGGTGAAATCTTTGTTTTTTACATCAGGCCTCAGCCCATCCCATCCCTGAAGACATTAAATGTTATAAGAATTTTGTTCCTAAGTTCTCTCTCTTTTTGGTGGTTTATTCATGGGGAAGAAGGTACACTGAGGGAAGAACCCCCCAAAGCACTCCCTCTGGAAGCTGGTCACTTAGGCTGCTCAGGTTTGATGTCTCCTAGGCTTTGCTATTTATGCAGGAAGGGTCCATATGGCAACATACAGTGGAGTGAGCACATAGGCCCCTTCTCCTCTGCTACCTCAATTTTTTTCTTAAGTTGGTATTTCCAGTTGGAGTGCAGAAACTCACTAAAAACCTGAAGGCAGCTTTCTGGGTCAGAGTAGCAAAGGGACGAGTTAGGAACTCTTTTTTTCCCTGACCTCAGAAGGAAGCCCTGCCCTCCCCCTGTCCCCACTGGACCCCGAGACCTGCAGTATGGTATCAGCCATGCTGATGTAGGAGTAGCAGGCAGGCCTCCAGGTGATGGCATCTTAGCATCTTAGGCTAGAATGATGGTTTCAAACCAGCAAAACTGAACTGAGTGGAAGTGAATGGGAAGCCTCGTGGCATGTGCTCTCAGTCGTATCCGACTCTTTGCAACCCCGTGGACTGTAGCCCTCCAGGCTCTTCTGTCCGTGGGTTTCTCCAGGCAAGAATGCTGGAGCGGGTTGCCATGCCCTCCTCCAGGGGATTTTCCTGACCCAGGGATCGAACCCACATCTGCTGCATTGTAGGCAGATTCTTTGCTCACTGAGCCACCTGGGAAGCCCATGAAGCCTTGTACTTATGGTCAAAAACTCAGCAGCACTGTTCTCAGTCATCAAGAGCAAAAGGCAGGTCAGAGACTGGACCGAAAAAGCAGCATTCATTGAGCATATATTTCAGGTATTTCATCCTGGTGAAAACCATGGGATACTATCAGCCCTATCAGCCCTGAATTACCAAACGGGACACTTGCGCATGGACACTGGCTCCAGATGACAGGGTGGGGAGTCACGTTGGGGNGCTTGATCCTGCTCTTTGGAGCTTGGGGAAGGTTCACGCGACTCATGCTTTTTTTCCTACAAAGAAGAAACGGAACATGGAGGGGCTTTTGTACTGGGAAGGCCCCAAAGGGTCCTATTTGGTTTCAGTCCCCCCCACCTTTTCTCTGATCCTCCTCAGTCCTGAGGAGAATAGGAATGGGACAGGAAAGGGAATACAGTTTTGGATAGAGAGGTTATCATGAACTCGTCAGGGAACTCGGTTTTAGGGGGCCTGGGTTTCAGGAGGGCAGAGGTCTTCTCCACACCCAGGATGGGTGAGTTCTGGGGGTGGTGCTCAGAATGGGAGGGGTAGAACCTCTCACTGGACAGAGGTGTCAGGGTCCCCAGAAACAGGGTTGTGGGCAAAGCATATGGCCCTCATTTTTGAGCCTCCTGGGCTGTGTCCTGGGAGGCAGGAAAGGGTGCTGGACAGACAGTTACTCTAACCCCTCATACCACCCCCCGCCCCCAACCATCTTCTGCCATGTCTGAGTTGGTGGTTGAGAGATTCAGCCTGTAAGGGCTGCACACCCTTTCTGGGAGGCTGCAGGGGTGGGGAGTGCCCTCAGCCCTGCCTCAGGCCCTTGCCAGAGAGGCAGAGGGCCCCTCCCTCCTCCCGTCCCCTCTCCTTCCTGGGTCCTCCATCTTGGAGTGTCAAGTTTCCTGCTTGACTGAAATGAGAAATCGTGAAGAGTCACACTTAGAATTACTGTGATCACACACAAGCTTATCGTAACCCACACGGGTTTATGCATATGTGTATAATTCACTCTGAGACACTTGCATTTTTCAGGTTTCAAAAGGGGCCCAGCCCTGGGGCAGAAGAAATTCTGTGGGTCTAGGCAGATTTCTTGATTGCAAGCAAAGCCACAGATCCACGGACTCCTTCCCAAACCCACAGAAAGGGGTGGAGCCAATCCAGAAGGCCAGCGATTCTCCTGAGCCTGAGTGAGAGGGCTTCCCCTTGGAGGGGGCGCCAAGTAGTGGTCACAGACAGAACCTCACTCCTCTCCAGCCCCTGGACATGCCCACCCTGGACCCTGGAGCCACAGAAAGAAGCCCACGATCAAAATCTCAGAAGAGATTTGGGTTCCCAGATGCAGGAGCTAGTGTTCCAAGAAAAAGAAAAAAAAAAGATGGAGTTAAGATGATTGGCGTTTTCCCAGCAAGAAAAGACACCAGCCTGTTAAAGCAGAAATAACTGATTGGTTCCAGAAATGAATGGTTCTCATCAACAAAGGCAGGAAGTAGGGTTCCGGGTGTTGTATGGATAAAGGGAGGCAAGCAAAGGGAAGACCTTCAGAGATTTACTCTCAGTGCTGTTAGCTCTTCCTGATTGGGGCTGGGGGCGGAGGTGGGGGTAGGAATAAGGCTTTGAGACACGAAAGAGTCCAGGTAGAAAGACATCCCCATGTGTGTTACACATGCCACATCACACACACAACCCCCACATGGCAATCAATGTCCCAAAGCTGTTGGTGATGGATGGGCTTAGAACAGAGAGTTGAAAGCTTTTGAAGTGATGTCAGTTTCTTTGGAGTAGCTAGAGAGTTCGTGCTTCTGTGGGATTAACTATTGGTCCTCAGAATCAGATCCCTCCCTCACACCCCTTTTTCAGATCCCAAGCTGAGGTCCTACATCGTACATCCAAGGCATTCAGGCAGCTTTTGGCGGGCCTGGATCTTCCTATCATTTCAAGTCATCTCAGGGGTCATTGCTGGGCACCTGAGCTAGTGCCTATGGTCTGGGACTTTTAATGCAGCAATATCTACTGAAAGGGTCCACAGCACAGTGTGGAGAACACACCCAGGCAACCCCTTCCCCAGAGAGATGAGCCCTCACTGAGAGCCATGGACCTCATCTCTATTTCCTCACCTGCAACACCCCAACATTCCCCCTAGCTTCATCTCTTTGAAACTTTTTGAAATGGAGAAGGCTCCCACTGCAGGCCACAGGATTGGGAATGGTAAGAGCCTGGCTCAGAAGCATCCAGAACAGGATGGTTCCACCTTCTGGGGGTGCAAAATAACCATTTCAGGAGTTTTATTAGGAAAGGAGCTGAATCCAGAAACATCCAGCAGAAGGAGAGTCAGCTGCATCGTGGTGTGAAACCAATTTTATTAGTTTTCCGTCCTGTGTGACAGATTCCCACAAACTCGGAGACTTACACCCACTGTGTATCTCACAATCGCAGATCAGAAGTCCCTGTGGATTCAATGGCTTCTCCACTCACAGCTGAAATCGACCTATTGGTCAGGCTGGGCACTTGTCTGGAGGGTGTAGGAAACAATCTACTTCCCAGCTCGTCCAGGTTGTCAGCAGGACTCCTTGCAGCTGTGGCTTTAAGGTCCCCTTTCCTTGCCTGCTGCCAGCCTGGGCCACTCTCTGCTCCTCAAGGCTGCCTGCATCCCTTGTCATGTGCCATGTCTGCCATCTTCAAAGCCAGCGACGGAGTCATTGTCACTCCTTGAATCCCTCTGACTTTCTCCTCCAGTATCATCCTGAGAAGACTGCCATGTGATAAGATTAGGCTCTTTTGCCCTTTTGCCATATAAGGAGAAAACTACAAGGGCATAAAGGCCATGCAGGCCATTTTGAAACTGCACCTACCGCACTGATCAGGGAAGGATGTGGAGGTGTGTATGTACGGCTGAGTTCCTTCCCTGTTCACCTGAAACTATAGCAGCATTGTTAATCGGCTATACCCCAATACAAAATAAAAAGTTCAAAAGGAAACAAAGATTGGGAGGGATTCCCTGGTGGTCCAGTGGTTAAAAATCTGCCTTCCAATGAGAGGTACGTGGGTTTGATCCCTGGTCAGGGAACTAAGACCCTGCATGCCTCAGGACAACTAACCCTGTGTGTCACAACTCAGCCCACACACCACAGCTTGAGAGAAGCCTGCGCGCTGCAACTAAGACCCGACACAGCCAAAAATAGATTTTAGAAAGGATGTGGAGGGACTTCCCTGGTGGTCCAGTGGCTGGGACTTTGCATTTCCAATACAGAGGTGTGAAGGATGTGGGTTCAATCCCTGGTTGGGGAACCTAAGGCCCCATGTTCCATGTGGCATGGCAAAAAATAAAATAATATTTTCATAATAATGTTAATAGTAAATATTTAACAATAGTAAAATAATATAGCATCTTATAAAAAGGATGGGGATGGAATGTCTAGCACGGCAACCATTGTTAATACTATAGTGCATATTTGAAAGCTGCTAAGAGTATATTAATAGATCTTAAAAGTTCTTATCACAAGAGAAAAAAACGTAACTGTGTGGTGATGGATGTTAACTAGACATATAGTGATTATTTTTGCACTGTATCCAAATACCCAATCATTATGTGGTACACCTGGAACTATTACAATATTGTATGTCAATTATGTGCTGTGCTAAGTTGCTTCAGTCCTGCCCGACTCTGTGCAACCCAGTGGACCATAGACTAGGGGCTCCTCTGTCCATGGGATTCTCTAGGCAAGAGTACTGGAGTGGGTGGCCGTGCCCTCCTCCAGAGCATCTTCCCAACCCAGGGATCAAATTCATATCTCTTATGTCTCTTGCATTGGCAGGTGGGTTCTTTACCACTAGCACCAACAGGGAAGCCTGTATGCCAGTTATACCTCAATTTAAAAAGATGTCAAGACAGCTTGAAAAGGAAGAGGAAGTGGGGGGAGAAGGCTAAGGAGGGTTGAGGATGGTCCAAGGCCAAGATGAGACAGGGGTGGAAAGAAGCCTTCCAGCTGTGCTCCTGACCTAACATTTACTGGTGATAGTTTCATCAAGATGGGGCTCTCCTGGGGCTAATAACCGTCTCGGGAGGCAATAAATGGGGTTTAGTCAGTCTGGGAGTATCCTGATGTTTTATGAAACTTTTATATACAAGCACATATGGATTTTTCATGAGCCAGGGGGTAGGGTGGGGCAGGAGAAAGTCCATGCCTTTCAGTAGATTCTCAAAAGAATCTTCACCCAATGATGTTAGGAACTCCTGCTTTTCTTTCTTTTCTTTTTTTTAAAGTTAACAGCCTTGAGAGAGTGGAATGAATTAAGAGAGCAGCATTGAAACATATATTTCACCATATGTAAAACAGACAGCCAGTGTGAATTTGCTGAATGATGCAGGGAGCTATGACATCCTTGAGGGGTGGGGTAGGATGGGAGCGGGAGGGGGGTTCAGGAGGGAGGGGGCATCCGTGCTCCTGTGGCAGGTTCCTGTTGATGGGTGGCAGAAACCAGCACAGCACTGTAAAGCAATTATCCTCCCATTAAAAAATCAGCAACTGTATTGAGATATAACTCTTATACCATACAAGTCACTCATTTAAAAGGTCCAGTTTGGAGGATTTTAGTGTACTGACAGAGTTGAGCAATTAGTACAGTCAACTTGAGAACATTTTCATCACTCCCCTCAAAATCATACCCATTAGTAAGTCATCCCTCTTTCCTTCCAAACCCCCAACCACTAATAGACTTTCTGTCTCTCTGTGTTTCCTGTTCCAGACATTTCTCGTAAATGGAACCGTACAAAGCGTTGTCTTTTGTGTTCGGCTTCGTCCACTTGGCGTGTCTTCAAGGTTCATCCATGTTGTAGCATGTATCAGGTACATCGTTGCTTTTTTTTTTTTTTTTTTACAAATGAATAATATTCTGTTGTATAGGTTTACTGCATTTTATGTAACCAGTCCTCAGTGGATGGACATTTGAGTCATTTCTGATTTGAGGATATTATGAATAAATAAGGCTGCTATGAACATTTGTGTACAAGTTTTTCTGCAGACACAGGTGTTTGTTTCTCTTGGCTGTATACATTTGAGTGGAACTGTTGGTTCTGTTTAAAGTTTTGAGGACCTGCTAAACTGTCTGGAACTACTGCATTCTGAGAGGTTTTGGGAGGACTTTCATTTCAGAGATTAACAGCAAATTAGCAAAAAGGGAATGGCCAGATGGAAAGCCAGGGTTTGCTGAAACAATGACTTGGGACAGTTCAAGACTAATGAGTACAATACCCAGATACAGACTAGAGGGAAGGAGGCTGAACCATGAGTTAGAGACAAGGGAGCCGTCCCAGCCCTACTGGTAGTTCACTTACAGCCCCCACGTATGCCATCGCCCCTCCCGCCCTCCCTGCCCATCCACACNCCCTCCCTGCCCATCCACACTCTCACACCTGGGCGTCAGCACCCTTCTGTCGATCAACAAATAGTGGTGTTACTGCGTACCTCCTGTGTGCCAGGCACTGGGAGGAGCAGAGGGGACAGATCAGCAAACAATTGATATGGTTCCTGCTTCTTGGAGCTTATAGTCTTTTGGGTAAGAGATATTTTATAAATAGTGAGATAAATAATTATCACTCCACAGCTGGAGTGCTGTGTGTGTTGGGTGTGCTGGGTGTTGAGATCTGATGGGAGATGGAGGCAGGGAACCAACCAGGTCTTTTTGAGGAAGCTGTGTAATATTTAGGAAGAGACTTGTAGGATGAATAGGTATTTTTTTAGCCAGATAGTGGTGAGGAGGAAGAGGAGAGAGGAGAGCAAGGCTGTCCTAACACAAAATGGGGGGCCTCTGGGTCTGGACGGCTGGATCAGAAGGCCAATGTCACTGGAACAGAGAAGATGAGGACAGGAGATGGGCTAGAGCATGGGGGGCCTTTGGGGTGGCCCTTTCCAAGGATCTCTTGTTTGTTTAATTTTATTTATTTATTTTGGCTGTGCTGGGTCTTCGTTACTGCTCAGGCTTTTCTCTACTTGCGGCGAGTGGGGGCTGCTCTCTAGCTGCAGTGCTCAGGCTTCTCGTGTGGTTTCTCTCGTGGAGCACAGGCTGTATGGCAGGCAGGCTTCAGCAGTTGCAGCACGTGGCTCAGTAATTGTGGCCCACAGGCTTAGTTGATCCACATATCTGATCTTCCTGGACTAGGAATCAAACCCACATCTCTTGCATTGGCAAGGGGGTTTCTTTACCACTGAATCTCCAGGGAAGCCCAGGATCTTGTGTTTTATCCTAAGGAAACTAAAGACCGCTAGAGGATTGTAGTAAAGAAAGAAAGTAAAGAATAAGAGGCCGAAGGTTGGGGTCTGACAAGAAATGTATTTGGTTTTGATTTTATAGTCACAAGCTTACAAAGCCAATCTGGCCTAGAATCTAGGATCTGGGGGATGAGATTTGGGGGAACAGAAAGGGAGCAGATCTTTAAGTCTGAAAAACAGAACTCATAGACCCTCTCTTGTGCTAGGAAGGCAGGGCTCTGAGTACTGCTGGTGAAGTCTGGGCTTAATCAGGTGGGCTCAGGAACCCCAGCGCAGAGCTCCTTCTGAGGGGGCCGTCCCACTGTTGGATGCAAGGCAAGGTGCCCGATCTGGGGTGATGGCACGCAGTTGCTTTAGCAGAAGCCAGACCTGCAGCGCTGTCAGCAGGCTACACGGCATGTCGGCGCTGAGCCAGGGAGGAACATGGCTACATTCACCCTTGGAAGAGATGGCTTTGGCTCCTGTGTGGAGAATGGATTAACCAGGGTGCTAGAGAGCAGGGCGGCTAGAGTACATGCAGGGAGACCACCTTGCTCAAGGATATATTTTTTTAAAGTAGAATTATGACTGCCGTATGGACATGAACTTGAGCAACCTCCAGGAGACAGCGAAGGACAGGGAAACCTGGCCTTCTGTAGTTCATGGGGCCACAGAGACTTGGACTTGACGTAGCGAGTGAGCAACAACAGACAAAGTGAGGATGAGCCTGTCCCCCTGGTGGTCCAGTGGCTAAGATTCAACCCTCCCAATGCAGGGGGCCTGGGTTCAATCCCTGGTCTGGAAACTAGATCCCACCATGCTGCAACTAAGAGTTATAAAGTTTCAACTTAAGATCCTGCATGCCACAACTAAAGTTTCCGTGTGCCTCAACTAAGACCTGGCACAGCCAAAATAAAAGCATTCAGAAGGAATTCCCTGGAAGTCTGGTAACTGTCAGGACTCCATGCTTCCACTGCCAGGGGCCCAGGCTGGTTGGAGAACTAAGATAGTGCCAGATGCTGGGCAAGGCCAAGAACAAAAAAAATAAAGATTTACATAAACTAGGATTTCTCTGATGGTACAGTAGATAAGATAGAAATCTGCCTGCCAATGCTGGGCACACAGGTTTGATCCCCCTGGTCCGGGAAGATTCCCTGTGCTGTGGAGCAACTAAGCCGTGCGCCACAACTGTTGAAGCCTGCGTGCCTAGAGCCGGAGCTCCCCAACAAGAGAAGTCACAGCAATGAGAAGGCCACACACTGCAACGCAGAGTAACGCCTGTTCGCGGCAACTAGAGAAAGCCTACAGGCTGCAGCGGAGACTCGGCACAACCAAAATAAAATATAAGTAAATATATAAATAAAAGAAGCTCTGATAAACAACAACAACAAAAATACATAGTGAACTAATCGTTGCTGGCCTGTCATGTTGAAAGCTTACCATGCAGCAGTCCTGGTGCCAAACCCTTTAAACCCAGTGTCTCATTTTATCCTCTCAACCATCCTACAAGGCACGTATCACCATAAATCTTATTTTCTAGACAACGATGATTCAGAGGGTTCACTGACTTTTAAAATTAACAATTTGATTTATTGGAATTCACAAACCCTGGTTCTTCCTTAAGCTTCAGCTTACAAATCTCGCTCTATTTGTGTTCAAGGTATTTTCACAATCACTTTTACAAAGATTTGGAATGTTTGATTCCAGTTACGAAGTTAAACTCTCTTAAACATTTTAAATTGCATTTAAACATTTATTGTGTTCAGTTTCCTTTTATGGACTTCAGTGGTCTGACTTAACAGACAGAACCTTTCCAAGTATTTAAATTTAAATTATTCTTCCAATAAATTCAACTTATAAATATGGTGAACTTTGAGTTCTCTTAAATGTTCCCATACTATAAGTTCAAGGAGTTCTCAGTTTAAAATTGTAAATCTGAATCAATTCCATTCTTATTGAGTTTTCATTGGAATTTCAAGATTTTTACTCTAAATAGGCCAAGTGCTGTTGCGTTTTAAATCCGTGAATATCAAATCTGCACAGATTCTTTTACATAAAAACATTAACACCATTATTTGGCTTCCTTAAAGTTCTATACTTTTAGATCTATAAAGATGCCCATTCACCAAGGGAACTATAATATTAATTTCACATGATTTGGGGGGTTGCCTTCTTGACTCTTCTGAGATTACAGAACATCTTCTCTGCCCTGTCATTGCTGTGTCCCCGACCCCATCATTCAAAGGAGGTGCCACCTGGCCTAGGACACCTAGATTTAAGTGATATGTTACACACCTGCCAGGAAAGTCTACTGCCTGATTTGATCTTGCATCTTTGGCTTTTATGGTTTGTCAAGCCATTTTCTATCTAAAGCATAAGAGGTTCAAACCAGATGGAATCCTGCATTCCTTCATGTTCTGTCATCTCTTTGGACCATGCAAATCTTGTGCTGTGCTAAGTCGCTTTAGTCATGTCCAAAGACTGTAGCCCACCAGCTCCTCTGTCCATGGGGTTCTCCAGGCAAGAGTACTGGCGTGGATGGCCATGCTCTCCTCCAGGCGATCTTCCCAACCCAGCAATCAAATCCACGTCCCTCATGTCTCCTGCATTGGCAGATGGGTTCTTTACCACTCGCACCAGCTGGGAAGCCAAAATCTTAAAATTTGGGATATAAATTTTAAGAGATATTAAACTGATACCTGATTGAATTATGGCTTAAGAATCTATTTTCCAGCTGAAAGTGGAACTCCAGGTTTCCGTCAACAATGGGAATGAACTCAAAAGGTCATCAGTTCCTTCCCAGGTCTGCAACATCATACCCTGTACTTCTAAACCTGCAAGAGCAGCTGGCGATCAGGGCAGGAAATAGGGAGGCTTCCGTTAGGAGCCCTGTGTTGGGTTCTCTCCTGCCGTAAAGGTTAAAGTTCACACAGATGGCAGCAGAAGACAGCCGCAGCAGCACTGCAGCTAGGCACACTCCTCTGGCAGAAGCTCTGAGGTGCCTGAGTCCTTCTCTACTCATCTCTCAATAAATTACAGTAAGCCTGGGTAGGCTACTAAGGCGGCATTCTTCCCATTCCTCATTCGTTCATTGAACAATTTATTTCTTTTGTATTATGGGCAAGGTTTCTATAAGGGAGACCACCAGTCAGAGCTCAGGGCTTAACAGAATTTATAGTGTGGGAAGTGCAGTGGGGCTCAGGGGAGGCAGGGTAATATCCCTGGGGTAGAAGGCCATCACAGAAGGTTTATGACAGAGAGAGCATTTGACATTCATCCATGTTTACTGGATAACCACTGTATGCCAGGCACCATTGTGGGAGGGGTTTGCGGATGAGCAAGGAAAAAGTCTGTCTAGTCAAAGCTATGGTTTTTCCAGTAGTCATGTATGGAAGTGAGAGTTGGACCATAAAGAAGGCTGAGTGCCAAAAAATTGATGCTTTCGAATTGTGGTGCTGGAGGAGACTCTTGAGAGTCCCTTGGACGGCAAGATCAAACCAGTTAATCCTAAAGGAAATCAATCCGGAATATTCAGTGAAAGGACTGATGCTGAAGATGAAGCTCCAATACTTTGGCCATCTGATGCAGAGCCAACTCATTGGAAAAGACCCTGATGCTGGGAAAGATTGAAGGTAAGCAGAGAAGGGGATGACAGAGGATGAGATGGTTGGATGGCATCATTGACCCAAAGGACATGAGTTTGAGCAAATTCTGGGAGACAGTGAAGGACAGGGAAGCCAAAGAGTCAGCCACAATTTAGCAACTGAACAACAAAGAAAAAAGTAAGCAAGGTAATTTCAGGTTGTGGGGAACTGTCATTTGTTGAGTGCTTACACCGTGCTGACACTAAGTGCTTTATACAGATTGACTTGTTTAATTTTCCTGACCCTTCGGTGAGGTAGGAAGCCACCAATATCCCTGTTTGATGAGGAGACTGATTTCTCTATGGCTACGTAGTGATCCATCCCCAAGCGCAGTAGCTTCAGACAGCTGTTATCTCCCTGGGTCATGGGCCTGAGGGCTAGGAGTCCAGGCAGGGATCAGCAGGGGCAGCTCGCTCCCCTCTGCCCCACAGTGTTATTAGCCGGGCTCGTGCTACGGCCGGAGGACCCAGATGGCCTTGTCCCGTGAGCAGGGTCTCGGGGCGCTGCTGGGGCCCCATTAGCTGGGGTGCTCCAGTTGTCCTGTATGTGATTCCACTGTCTGGCAGGGTGGCCGAGACGTCTTTACTCTTCTTCCCAGAGTGCAAACACAGGAGCTGCAAGTGACGTTGCGTCACGCCCACCATGTTCAGTTATTCACAGATGTCACAGAGCCAGCCCAGGTTCAAGTGGAAGGGAACTGACATGGGTGGAGTGGTGGAGTCACGTTGCAAAGGGCGTGCAGGATGGAGAACTCGCCGTGGCTGTCTTTGGAAACAATCTGACACCGACATGGGGTTTAAATAACTTGCTGAGGGTCATACAGCTAACAGGCTGTGAGGGTTCAGTAGTGTAAAGTTCAGACAGGAGACTGTGGAGGACATTTCAGATAAAANCAGCCCTTGAAGTAGCCCCTGTTGCATGCCGATCAGAACCGCACAGCTCCCTCGCCCTCACGGCTGATTTCACAGGGGGCCGCAGCCGCCCCCAGGTGGGCCGCCTGCTGCCAGGGGGTTCTGAGAAGCTGAGTTAGTTACTAGTCACCCATTCTTTCTTTCCTTTCTCACGAGCACTTAGTGAGCACACTGCTGTGTGTGGGAGACACAGTGGTGAACAAGTTCTGGGTTCCTGCCCTCCATGGGAAACAGACCTTATGCATAAATAAACTTCCCGAGGGCGTAGTTATGACTGGAAGTGAGATCTCCAAAGGGAAGGAACGTCGCTCTGTGACAGTAGGTATCAAGGGAGGGTGACCTAGTTCAGGGAGGTGTATGTGGCCGTGGAGGGGCACCACTCACAGGCCCCTTCAAGACACCCTCTTCTGAGGAAGGTAGTTGGCTGACAGCCGCCAGCTGCCGCACCTTCGGGTGTTCACACCAAGCCTACTCCCTCCCCAGGCAGCTCACAGCGACGGCAGCGCAGCGGGGCCGCCACAGCTGGCCATCGCTGCCGCCCAGCCCCGTGCGCATGCAGTGTCCAGAGCTCCTCCTTCCCTCTCCCCGTCATGAGTCACACCTGAACCCTCTTGCCACCTGCTCCTGCTCCCTTCTTCCCCTTCATGCCATTCTGGCACCTGCTTCTGGTTTAAAAAGTGTAACCCAACTGAGTACATTTTAAAGACTTTGTTGGCTTTACTGACTGATTCACGGATCGGGCAGCATCCAGTCCAGCAGATAGAAAAGAACTCTGAGGAGCTGAACAAAATGAGAGACTTTCATAGGCAGAGAGGAACAGCAGGAACAAGGAAGTCAGACTCAGCACAAAAGCGGGTTGGTTATTGCAAGATCATTTTCCTGGCGGGGTAGGGGGGACAGGTGTCTGACAGGCAGGTTATCTAACTAATGTCTCTATGGTGATGCCAGACTGGCTGGTTTAATGGATCATTCCTGGGAGAGCTGAAACTGCAAGTCTCAGTTTGGTGACATGGGGCATAAGCAACTCCATTTTGGGCTTGTTGTCTTGTTTTTAATACAGGGAACATTAGAAATTAAATATTTCGAGCTGAATGATCAATGAAAATATAATCTATCAAAATTTGTAATATGCAGCTAGAGGGGTACTTAACGGAAAACATTTAGCTTGTTAGAAAAGAAGAAGGATATAAAATCAATGATCTTAAGATTCTACTTTAAAAACTACAACAAGAACAACCAGGTAAACCCAAAGTAAGGAGAAGGAAAGAAATATTAAGGGCAAATATTTGTGGTATAGAAAACAGACAAACAGAAAATCAACAAAGCCAAAAGTCAGTTCATTGAAAATATAAACAAAATTGGTAAATTCCTAGTTAGATTGATCAAGGAGAGAAAGGAAGAAAATAAATTATGAATATAAAGAATAAAAAATTAAGACGGTATCACCACAGAACCTTCACATATGAAAAATAATAAATAATGAAACAAAAGAATAATAAGAAAGTATTATAAACTTCGTGCCAATCAGTTTGACAACACAGATGAAATGGACAAACTGCTTGACAGATTACAGTTGACCAAAATGGACACACGATGAAACTGAAAAGCCAAAGAATTTTATCTATTAAAGAATTTGAATTCATCATCAAAACCCTTCCCAAGGAAATGTCAAGCCCAGATAGTTTCACTGGTGAATTCTATCAAATGTTTAAGGAAGAAATAACACCAAACTCACATTTTCAGAAAATAGAGCAGGAAGCAATTCATTTTATGAGGTCAGCAGTACCCTGATACCAAAACAACAAAGACATTGTAAGTAGATTGAATCCAGATCTCACCACCGTACTTAACAAGATTTATTTCTTACTAGGCCACAAATCCAAAATGGGTCATCAGGAAGACTGTGCTTGTCACAGGCACTCAGGGACCCGGCTGATGAAACTTCTGTCTCAACAGAAACTTCCACTACGAGTAAGGCCGAGAAAGGAGACGCAGCGAATTGCATACTGATTCTTAAAGCTCCTGCCCTGAAGTGACATGTGTCATGGCTCGTGTCCCTGGCCATGTCCCAAAGGGATGGGGGGGTTGTCCTAACATGTTTTTTGGGGGAGAGGAAAGTGGACAGTGATCATCTCAAGAGTCATAGATGCATATATAGTAACAGTTCAGTTCCGTTGCTCAGTTGTGTCCAACTCTTTGCAACCCCATGGACTGCCTGTCCATCACCAACTCTCAGTTTATTCAAACTCATGTCCATTGAGTTGGTGATGCCATCCAACCATCTCGACCTCCGTTGTCCTCTTTTCCTTCTGCCTTCAATCTTTCCCAGCATCAGGATCTTTTCAAATGAGTCAGTTCTTCGCATCAGATGGCCAAAGTATTGGAGTTTCAGTCTCAGCATCAGTCCTTCCAATGAATATTCAGGACTGATCTCCTTTAGGATGGACTGGATGGTTCACCTTGCTGTCCGAGGGACTCTCAAGAGTCTTCTCCAATACCACAGTTCAAAAGCCACGGAGAGAGCACAGAGTAGATCGGAGGGCCCTGGGATGTGGCTGTTGCAAATGCCACCAGCCTGAGAGAAGGGGAGAGCCTGCCTGGGAGGCTGAGATGGAGCAACCAGAGAGAGGGGAGAAACCAGATGAGTCCCTGAAGGGACCGGAGAATGGTGTCTCATGTGACTGAGGGATTGCATAAAAGGAGGGTTCAGGCCACTAGGATGTCACTGGTATCCAGGCGAGGTGATTCAATGGAGTGATGGTGGTAGAAGCCAGAATGAAGCAAGTAAGAACTGAGTGTGCAGTGAAGGGAAGCAGACTGTGGACACTTTTTTAAGTCAGTGGTGAAGGAAGGAAGGCAGTCAGTGGAGGATGTGTTAAGAGAGGATTTGTTTGTTCTTTCAGTGGGAGAGCCCGGAGGATTCTTAAATTGTTGATGGGAACAATCTAGTTTGGGGAAAGTGGGGAAATAGGTAAGAGAAGGGAGTCAGGGACAATAACATTCCTGGAAGGTGGGACTCAAAAGTTGGTGGTGAAAGGCTGTGAGGTGTGAGTGGTTGAAAGGCTGAGCTGGTGTGAGTGGAACCAGGCAGCAGGGAAGCCAGAGGGAGAGAAAGACAAGCAGAGCAAGCACACAGCGAGACTGAGAGGGGCCGGGAAAAGCCTGCAGCAGAGTCTTAATGGTCCTTTTACTTTTTCTTTTCTTTTCCTTACATTGAGTTGCAGTTGCTTTACAATGTTGTATTAATTTCCGGTGTACAGCAAAGTGATTCAGTTATACATATACACATATATACATATGTGTATATATATAATATATTTTAATCAGATTCTCTTCCCGTATAGGTTATTGCAAAATATGATTCCTTGTGCCATACAATAGGTCCTTGTTGGTTATCTGTTTTATACATAGTAGTGTGTATACGTTAATCCTAAAAGCTCCTAAATTATACCTTCTCCCAATTTCTTTTTTGGTAACTGTAAGTTTGTTTTCTGTCTGTGGGTCTATTTCTGTTTTCATAAATAACTTCATTTGTATCCTTTTTAAAATTTTAGTTCATTTATTTTTGGCTGTGCTGGGTCTTCGTTGCTGCGAAGGCTTTCCTCTAGTTGTGGTGAGCGGGGGGCCCTCTCCAGTTGCAGGGCAAGGGCTTCTCATTGGGGTGGCTTCTCTTGTTGCAGAGCACAGGCTCGAGGCGTGTGGGCTTCAGTAGCTGCAGGTCCTGGACTCCACAGCGCAGGCTCAATGGTTGTGGCACACAGGCTTCGTTGCTCCAATGCTGTATCATTCTTTTTAGAGTCCACATATAAGCGATGTCATGTGATACTTTTCTTTCTGTCTGACTTAACTTTGCTTAGTATGATAATCTTTAGGTCCATGCATATTGCTGCCAATGGCATTATTTCATTCTTTTTATGACTGAGCAGTATTCCATTGTATATATGTACTGCTGCTGCTGCTGCTGCTAAGTCGCTTCAGTCGTGTCCAACTCTGTGCAACCCCAGAGACGGCAGCCCACCAGGCTCCCCCGTCCCTGGGATTCTCCAGGCAAGAACACTGGAGTGGGTTGCCATTTCCTTCTCCAATGCATGAAAGTGAAAAGTGAAAGTGATGTCGCTCAGTCCTGTCCGACTCTTAGCGACCCCATGGACTGCAGCCCACCAGGCTCCTCCGTCCATGGGATTTTCCAGGCAAAAGTACTACATCTTATTTATTCATCTGTTGATGGAGCTGGTCCTTTTTCTTGAAAAGATTTCATTCATTCAATAAATATTTATGGAGCAACCTGCTATGTGCCAAGCTGAGTTCTGAGCACAGTCAACAGAAGCCATCCTCAGCCTCAGAATCTATCCCAGTGGCAGCAGCCTCTTTGGCCAGGAAGGTGCTCACCATTTGGACTGATTTCTTGAATAACAGCAGATAGATGCAACAGACATGGGGGGGGTCAAAGGAAAAGAGATTTCCCATAATAGGAAGGGGCTTGGATAAGGCTTTTCCTCTGGAAAGTCTTAGGGACTTTGGAAAAGGGAGGTGTGTGTGTTTCCAGCTATGTCTTTGGGGCAGCTTGATGCAGAGAACCCCTCTGAATATGTTAGACGTGGTTGTGGTCGACTTGCTCTCTACGTGTGAAGCAAAAGAGCCAGACCACCTGAGTGGCATCCTTCTAGGAAGCTTGCCCATTCTGGTTCTTTGTTGTTGCTTTTTATCCTTTTGTTATATAAATTAGGGCTTCCCAGGTGGCGCCAGTGGTAAAGAATCAGCCTGCCAAAGTGGGAGACAGAAGAGACTTGAGTTTGATCCCTGGGTTGGGAAGATTCCCCTGGAGAAGGAAACTGCAGCCCACTCCAGTATTCTTGCTGCAGAAATCCCATGTACAGAGGTGCCTGGTGAGCTACAGTCCGTGGGGTCACAAAGAGTTGGACACAATTAAGCATGTGTGTGCACCTGCATACGAAAATGGAGAAAATAGTGCAATGAACCTCCATGGCCCATCCTTCTCACCACCACTGACGTTTACTCCTCCAAACACCTCTGACTTGTCCATGCCTCCCACTTGGCAATTAGTCACGTACTTTCTCGTGATATCTTAGTTTCTGTTCCTGCTGAAACCAGCACTATTTCTGGGTTTTTCTGTTATGTGAACCAATACATTTCTTTCTAGACTTCATTTTTAAAATTTACTTATTTATTTTTGGCTGCACTGGACCTTCTTTGCAGCGCACAGGCTTTCTGTAGTTGCAGTGAGCGGGGGTTACTCTTTAGTTGTGATGCTCAGGCTTCTCACTGCAGTGGCTTCTCTTATTGCAGAGCTCGGGCTTTAGGTGTGCAGGCTTCAGTAGCTGCAGCTTGAGAGCTTAGTTCCACGGCATGTGGGATCTTCCTGGACCAGGAATTGAACCCATGTCCCCTGCATAGGCTGGCAGATTCTTAACCACTGGACCACTAGGGAACTCCTCCAGACTAGACTTCATTTTGACGTGATTGTTTTTTCTTTTGAAAAGAATCTTGTCTAATCTAGAGACCCAACCTTATTTGCCCAGTTCTGTGGGCCCATGTCCCTTTCAAGGGCATCCAATGCTGTATTAGTTATCCATGGCTGTATAACAAATGACCCCACATTTAGTAGTATGGCCCAATATCTAAGAAGGCTCCTAAAGATCCCCGCCTCCTGGCTTTTGTGCCCCGTGCCCTCTCCTCCCATATTCTATCCAGGTTACTCTAATAGACCAGCAGAGTGTAACAGAAGTGATGACGTGTGACTGCCCGTCTAGGTCATAAAAGACGTTGAACTTGGCATTTGCTTCCATGGAGAGCATCCCACTGCATTGTGATGTCTGAGCGGGCACGCAGGAGGGTCCCTGGACTAGTCCTGGGGAGTCATCGAGGGCTTCCTGGTGGAAGCAATGGCGAACTGCATCCTAAAACCTCATCTCCCCTCTGACTGCTCAGTGGACACAGGCCCCTGAAGGCACGTTCAAGGATGACCTCATCCATTCAGGACAAGCTCTCAAGCCGCCTCCCAGAACCTCCAGGGACACATCTGGTCCATGTGTGCGTGCTGGAGGGAAGTAAGCCAGACAGGGCCCCCAGACCCGGTTTCCTGGCTGGGCCACACAGGGGCGCTCTCTCAGGGACTTCTGCGGGTCCTCTACGCCAGTGCCCCAGGCTCTGTGGTCAGTGCAGCGAAAGGGGAGCCAGTCCCCACCATCCAGGAGTAGCGGCTGGTGGAGGTGGGAGTCCGAGAGGAGTTGCTGACCCCTGCAGACACACAGGGACGCTCGTCCTGAGCTCAGGTGCTACTAGCTGGTCCTTGGGGGCCCCACCCCCTCTGCTGACTGCCCTCATCATCCTGGCCTGTGCCCTCCCCAGGGGAGCCTGGGGCAGACCCCCACACCCCTCCCCTCCACGAGCAGCTCCTCTTGTCCCACCCACGTGTTTCCCAGCCCACGAATTTCCCACTCCCAGGAGCCCCTTCCTGGCAGAGTGCCTTGGGCCAGGCCTGTCTGCTCCCGCTGCTTCCAGTCTGTCCTTCATTGTTCTTTGTCTCTTTCCTTTTGCTAAATGTCCTTGCTTACCTGACCTGGCTCTGGGTGGGCATGAGCATGGGTGTGTGTGCATGTGTGAGAGAGAGAGCATGTTCCCGACTGGATATTGGGTAGAAGCCACACATGGCACAGGGGAATGTACATAAGCTGGGGGTCCCAGGCTCAGATGTGGAGGAGTGGGGAGTCAGGCAGAAGTCTAGATTCTTTAGCACCTCCTGGAAAAGACCCCTGCCCCCCCTGCCCTGGCCCCTGCCCACCTCTCAGCCTCAGAGCTCACCACTCCCCATGGACTCACCCAGCTCCTGCCGTCTCTCTCTCCTCAGCCTAGGGTTTCTGTTCCCAATCCCCATCCACCATTGGGCAAACTACTGCTTGTCCTTTAAGGCTCTGCTCAAGTGTCCCCTCCTCCCAGGAGCCTCCGAGAGCCCCTGGGTCTGGGCTGGATGCGCCTACAGCTATGCCCACTGCCTCTTTTCTGCCCAGGCCAGCTCCTGGAAGCCAGGACCTTGCCTGTGCTGGTCACCTTCCCCTAGCATCTCATCTCCTACCAGGCTCCGTGTGGGAACTCCCTGCAGAGGGATGAATGAAAATGATAACTATATATATCAAACCATAGCCCTAGAGAGCGCGAGCGAGATTGAGCGCGAGCAAGAGAGAGAGAGAGATTGTTCACCCAGCTAAGCAATCTAGACTGAACTTTTTTTCTGGTGGCTTAAGTAATGTTCAAGGGAATTGTAGGGGTGCTGGCGAGTGTGGGTTCATTTTTTCCTTGGAATTGAGGGTGCCCCCTCTGCCCTGCTACCCACATACACACTGGTACCACACCAGGCTGCTTTTATCATTCAACTTCTAATCTCTCTGGTTTAAGACCAGGGTCAAACTCCCTAAGTCATCATCCTCCCCACCCCGAAACAAACTTTGAAGTCAGTCTGCGCTTTAGTGGGGGTGGAAGGCTTCTAAGGAGGGAGCCGCCCCCAGCCAATCACGGAGCCCCTTCGGTTTCCGGAGCAAGGGTGGAGGGCGGGAGGCAGGGAGCGGGGCTGGAAAGGGTTTCGAGCCCCGCGGGCTGCATGCTCCGGGGGCTGACGCAACTGGAGAATTTGGCTTCTTTTTATCACATATATCATTTTGCCATATATGGTCAGCAAGAGCTACTGGCAGCGAGGCTCGGACCCAGATGGTGGGCTCCCAGAGTGAAGTGAGCTACATACCAGCCCAGAACAAACAGACCATCGCTCACCCGCCGGACAGGTGGGTGGGCCAAGAGAGGGGTTATATATAGTTCTGCTCACATTCCTTCACTAATGCGTGTTGGCCCCCAAATGCGCAAACAATCTCCATTTCTGGCTCTTTTTTTTTTTTTTTAACTGAATCTGCTAATTGCTATTCTTCTATAACCAGGGGAACGACAAAAATGCCAGGAGGAATGTGGGGGAAGAGATCTGCAGGGGCCATTTCCCGTCCTTCATCCTCTGACCCTCCCCTACCCCCTCTCTTCCCCCAGAGTGCCTCCTTTATTGACTCCCCTCGTTTCTCCCCTTGCCAGAGTCCCCTCCTTGCCTGCACCCCTCCAGCCCAGGTGAGGCTGGCCAGGTGCAGATGAGCCCCGGAGGCTGTCTGGGATTCAGAGAAGTGTGGAGTCACCGCAGACATGGCGCCCCAGCTCCCAGGACCTGCCTTTTGCCAGATGCTGGAGGTTCGCTCTCCCCAGCTGGCCTGACCCAGGCAGGAAACGCTGCCCCCGTCCTCAGGGGATCCCAAATGGCAGCACAGGACGCCAACCCCTAAGAGTCTGCTGCTGCTGCTGCTAAGTCGCTTCAGTCGTGTCTGACTCTGTGCGACCCCATAGACGGCAGCCCAGCAGGATCCCCGTCCCTGGGATTCTCCAGGCAAGAACACTGGAGTGGCTGCCATTGCCTTCTCCAGTGCACGAACATAAATACTGCTGATCCCCCAATGCTGCTGTCTGGACCTCACTTTACACCTCCAGCCTGAGGCAGTCAGATTTCCAAGGTTTAGGGGAATTCCCTGGTGGTTCACTTTGCACTTTCATGCATTGGAGAAGGAAATGGCAACCCTCTCCAGTGTTGCCTGGAGAATCCTAGGGAAGTGGGAGCCTGGTGGGCTGCCGTCTCTGGGGTCGCACAGAGTCGGACACGACTGAAGAGACTTAGCAGCAGCAGCAGCAGCCAGTGTTTTGGACTCCACGCTCTCACTGCTGAAGCCCATGTTCAATCCCTGATCAGGGAACTAAAATCCCACAAGCTGCTGCAGCGCAGCACACACACACACAAAAAAGGTTTATACCTCTAGCCCAGAGCTTCAGAATCAGA
>SJYQ01026774.1:0-74509 GCA_006410935.1 Redunca redunca
TTGACTCATTGGAAAAGACTCTGATGCTGGGAGGGATTGGGGGCAGGAGGAGAAGGAGATGACCGAGGATGAGATGGCAGGATGGCATCACTGACTCGATGGACATGAGTCTGAGTGAACTCCAGGAGTTGGTAATGGACGGAACTGACTGACTGACTGATCATTATCTTCATTACCTCCATCTTAATTTGGCCCCAGGTAAATAGCAGTGAGGGAACACAGCTCCACCCATCAACAGAGAATTGGATTAAAGATTTACTGAGCATGGCCCCACCCATCAGAACAAGACCCAGTTTCTCCCTCAGTAGGTCTCTCCCATCAGGAAGCTTCCATAAGCCTGTTACCCTTCTCCATCAGAGGGCAGACAGACTGAAAACCACAATCACAGAAAACTAACCAATCTAATCACATGGACCACAGCCTTGCCTAACTCAATGAAACTATGAGCCATGTAGGGCCACCCAAGACAGACGGGTCATGGTGGAGAGTTCTGACAAAACGTGGTCCATTGGAGAAGGGAATGGCACACCACTTCAGTATTCTTGCCTTGAGAACCCCATGAACAGTATGAAAAGGCAAAAAGGACACTGAAAGATGAACTCCCCAGGTCGATAGGTGCCCAGTATGCTACTGGAGATCAGTGGAGAAACAGCTCCAGAAAGAATGAAGAGATGGAACTGTCCTTTAGAGATGGTAAATGTTTGGAAAAGTAGACCAGAGAAGGGGGATGGTATTTTTAGATGAAGGAAACCATGTGGGCGGGGCCAGGATTTGCCATGGCTTGTTTGGGCTTACACAGAACAGAATGGCCTTATTGGAGTAAATCATGTATGAGGACTAGCAGGAAAGATAGATAGATGATCTAGGGTTAAATTATGTATGATTTTCAAAGGCCAGTAGAATAGCGACACTTTGATGAGGTAGGTAATTGAGATTCAGGGATGGCTTTTGATCAGGTGAGTTAGGGAATGTAAAGAATGTGCAAGAAAGATGGACTGGATTTGTATTACTGATGTATTAACGAGAGGAGAGACTGGGGAAGGGGGTAGAAAGTTGCGAACTAGGAAGTGTTTTGGTAAAAGTGCTATGTTTAGGGGAAACTGGGAACAGAGAGGAAGGAATGAGTATTAAAAATGTCAGAGGAAATTTGACAGAACTTGAATGATCAGTACAAAGGGTTAGGCAAAGATGGTTATGCTTTTTTTTTTTTAGCTTTTTATCCTGATGTGTAGAAAGAGTGTTCCTTATTGGTGAAAAATATCATGAATCCATTGGAATATAATCTCCAAGAATATAAAAGTAGGGAAAACGTAATACCTTGATCAGTAGTATCCCCCTGACTTGGAATAGTGCCTCGAGTGTAGAAGTGCTCAAGAAATGCATAGAAGGGATGTAGGAATGCATTTAACATGTTAAAATTGAAGTAAATTTCAGTTGCCATCTGTAAATTTAGAATGTGACAGTTTTTACCACCAAAGTGACTTTTGTTTTTTCAGAAGGAAAATTAAAACCTTTATTGAGAGACAGTGATAGGTCAGGTGCTCTGCCTAAGCACTTTCACATATATATGTTGTTGAATTCTTACTGGAACCTTGAAGAGATGGTATTATTATCTCCCCGAAAGTGTTGACTTTTCTAGTCCCTCAAATTATACGTATTTATAAAATCATATTGTACATGGTGAAGATGATACGTGTTTGAGACTTGCTTCAAAATAATTCATGGGAAAGGACAAGAGAGAATATGGAAAGAGGAGGTTGGGTGATGGGTTCACACACCAGGTTACACTGTTGTCACTAATTCTGAAATGTTTCCATTTTTTAATAATAAAAAAAGAAAAAAATCATACTGTTCATGGTGATATGTACTTGCCTAACTGCCATTTTTTTAAATAAAATGAAACAATTTGAGCCTCCAGATAATGATTGTAATAGATTATAACCCATAGAATGATACAATAATCCATGAGACCACACTCATAAGAAACAGAAGGGAAAGTTTTTTCTTACAGGAGAATGCAAAGTAATATAGGAGAATAGATAGAAATAAAAAAATCACCATCTAGCAGATGCGATAGCAATACTTCACAAAAGGATTTTAATTGTTTTAGGCAAGAAGCTTGAATGGCTGCTAAACCTAATAGCCAAAAGTTTGGTGAGAACCAGAAAATTTACAAAGTCTCAAAGTACCTCCTCATAAGATATTTTTTAATTAGAAAAAAATAACTTTACTGGAGAAACCTACCACCACCTCCTCCAAGCGGTGACAGTGAACATCACAGTAGTGGGATAAACTGACTGAGGACACAAGAACACTTCTCTCATATTCTGCCAAAAAAGCAGAGCCTGAAATTAATCTTGGGATAACATCATACCGACCCAGTTGAGAGAGAGATTACAGAATAAATGACTTGTAGTCTTCAGAAATGTGAGGGTCATGAAAGATAAAGATGGAGGAAAGCTTCCAGATTAAAGGAGGCTAAAGAGAGATGACAGCCAAATGGAACATTTGATTCTGGACAGAAAAGATTTTTCTTTTCTATAACGGATAATAGACATGAATAAGATTTATAGATTACATAATAGCACTCTTTGGGGTGTTAATTTCCTGATCTTGACATAACTTTATTTAACTGCGGTTATGTAAGAGAATGATACTGTCTCTAGGAAATACATACTAGAATGCTTCAGGGTAAAGCGGCATCATGTTTGTGATTTACTCTCAAATGTTTTTTTTAAAAATTATATATATATTATATATATATAGAGAGAGGAAATAATAATGCAAATATGTTTAAATGCTAACGTGGGGAATTTGGTTAAAGGATAGACTTTAGTCCTTTGAATTATTATTATTTTTTTTTCTTTGAATTATTTTTGCAATTTTTCAGTACATCTGGAATTTTCTAAAAATATCCAGAGCTGCTGGATTAGTCACCAGTGAATCAGTGAATTATTTTAATTATCTTATGTAGTATTTGTGTATGCGGTGCTTGCTGACTTTTGCATTTTCTGTATTACTAACGTGTTAAAATGGGTTATTCTCCTAGGTCTGTTACTAGTCTTCTAGTGAGACCATGAGAAAATCACTGAGGCTGGGTCCCAGGCTCTTCATCTGAAATTTCTGTGGGGAGCTGGATAAGTTGACTTCAGTACCTGGCTCCTAGCAGTTCTCTGATGATGGGCTCCAGATTCTCTGACTCAGGGAAATGTTACCTTATTGTCAGCCCCTTGAAGAAGGCGGCCCAAGCCTTCTCACGTGTGTAAATTGAAAGGATTGAAGAGTCAGAGCCGGAGGATGCCTGTTGAGCATCTGGACTGCCTTCTATCAGCTGCAGCCGCTTGTTTGCAGCATGCCCTCTGAGTTGTTTTGACCAGTATTCTCCCTTCCAGCCAGTCATTATTTTTCCACAGTCACACAGTCACACTTTCTTTTAGTCACTTATTTAGCAAAGGAATGTGACTTTCCTTGACTTTAACATTTTCCGGCTCTTATATATTTAGACTTTTGAAAACTATAGTTTGCTATCACAGCAGAGATCCAACAGGCAGGTGGACTGTTTTCCTCTAGAATCACAAAAGGATTTTAGTTGATAAGCATGCGAATGTCTAGTAATAGTAATCATATGATCAGAAAATGATGGGAATGAAAGTCAAGTTTCAGAAAGAAAATTAAGAATTTAAGTTTGTACATTAAAGAAACTGCTAGGTTAGAAAATGTAACAGAAGTTTCTTTGCTCTTACTAACCCTTTAAATATGATACCTTAAAAAAGAAAGAATGTAAAGATATGAAGAAATAGACACTCTCATCTTCTATTGTTAAGGATGTAAATTATTCTTTTTTGGCAGTAATATAACAATGTCTATTAAAAACAAAAAGATCATGTGTGCCAACTTGAGTTCCACTTCTAGGAACTTATCCTGTAGAGATTAACATTGTAGCACTGTTCATCATTAGGAGATTAAATTAATAAGTTATGACACATCACACATTGGATTCTTATACACTTATCAAAAAATTATGTAGGAAGCTTTTTAAATGTTAATATAAAATGCATTTATTATTATTGCTTTTAAAAATTGTAGTAAAATATACAAAAAAACATAACATTTGTACCTTTAGTAAATATTCTGTTCAAAGGCATTAAATATGTTTGCAGTGTTGTGTGACCATCACCACTTTCTACATTTAAAACTTCTTCATTACCAACAAAAACTCTGTATTTATTAAATGATTACTTTCTCTTTCCTCCTCCGGGAGATTTTTAAAGATTGTCATGGAATACTGCCCCAATACATAATTAAGTGATAAAAATTGTAAAATAGTATAAATACTCTGATCTACTGTGGTAAATTATTGTAATATGTTAATACGAGTGTGGGAAGATCTGGGAGACTACACATATTAAACAGTTTATGAGGGATACTGTGGGATATGTTTACATTTATAGTATATATTTTAGTAATTTTTTGTTTTAAATGGTGAACCTGTGTAACTTTTCTAAGCAGAAAAAAGATGTACTGAAAATTGGTAATTTAGATGCCTCTGATCCTCTGATTTTAGGTAACAAATAACAGTACTTTGCTGTGTGGTTGCTAAATTTGAGCTTTCTAGAAACTGAATACTTTATTAAAGTAATCCTTTTTCCTTTTCACAGCTAGAGTTGGGAAGACGTCACTGATTATGTCTCTAGTCAGTGAAGAATTCCCAGAAGAGGTAGGCATTGTGATTTCTTTCCTACATTTAAAATTTTTATCAAAATTGAGTTAAATGAAATACATTTAAAGTTTTTTTTTGGCGTATGTTTCCTTTCTGATAGTTAATGACTTAGAAAGGCTCATGTTAGTTTTTACAAGACATCTCCAAAATATAGGAGAGAAAGTCAAACCAGTTTTGAGTTCACATAAAGCCTTTGTGTTTCTTACTTTTGACCTTGGCTAGGACATTTGTCATCTCTCTGCCTTAGTTGTCTCATCTGTAAAATGGGAGCTGAAAGGGATATTAGGGATCATCTAAGCTATGTAAATCTTTCTTAAAAATAAAATGTTTTTATAAGCCCCAAATATAGAACAGATGAGTATTCCTTTAGTTGAAATAAGGATGAAATGTCTGGCTCCCCACCTGCCTTCTGTCTGACTCTCTCCAGTCTTTGAGACATCATTAGAGCCACTAGGATTCTGATACGCGTGTTTGAAAATGTCAAATATTATCTACCTATGTACCTATATTTTACAAATAAAAAATCTAATTCATTCCACCTTTGCCCACCTCAAAGAATTGTTGTGGGTCTCAAATGAGATAAACTTACTAAAATACCAGCAAAAGCATGGTGGTTTTGTTATTGCTGGCAATGTATTTATTTACATGTTGGAAGATCCAGTATAATGAACAGTTGCCTAAAGCATTATGTAAAGATATTGTTATGAGGAATGGGATCAATGTAAATGAGATAAAGATTATTTCTTTTTATTTTCTTTCTTCATATAATAGGTATTACTAGCGCCATGGTTTGCATTTATGATTTATTTACTCTTGTATAATTAGGAATATCTGTGCAATTTCATTGTTGAGAGAGCAATTTAATGTATTATGTAGTAGTTATTTCAGTAATTACAATTGTCATGTGACCATTGTTTCTTTTTTTTTCCTCTTAAATAAGATAGTTAAATAAACCATAATTTGTAAAGTGGAATGTCTTTTCATGTGTGATTTGTGAAATCAGCAACATTAATTATAATCACTTAGAGTATAACACATAAAAGATTTTTGTGATATTTTAACTTAGTTTATTTTTATTTTTTTAACATATAACAGAATATTTAATTAAATCAGTCTCCTATCAACAGATAAGGTAGTTAATGCTGTTTATATTGGCTATTTCCATTGGCTGGCTGGAGGCTCTTCCACTAAAGGCTCCCATGGCTTCCACTGGATTATTTTTCTTGCCAGACTTAGTTCATTTTCAGCCTGAAGAATCACCTCTTCTATTTGGCCACCCTGCAGTTGCTCTTCTAGTTTTTTAACATCTGGTTCCGCTTTAACCATACTCAACTTCTCATTTGTAATCTGTTCTGTATACTTTCTATACGCTGCATTTTTAGGGATGTGTCCAAGAACATCAAGAATTTTTGTATACAATATTTTTAGCCTCTCATGTGGAGTTTCACAAACAGCCAATCCCACCAGGCCAGTGGTCATCTTCAGCAAGCCCGCCATGACAGCCTTAACTTAGTTTAGAACGGTTACTTTATCATAGTCCTTTTGGGTGTGGATAAAGGGTTTTTTAAATAATGGAGTTATTATGCTTAAAGTTTATATAGCCAAACAGTTATCTTCTAGAAGAGATAAATTTTGATAATTTATTTGCAGATTTCCTTTTTTTTTTTTTTTTGGCTGCGCTGAGTGGCATGCAGAATCTTAGTTCCCTGACCAGGGATGAAACCCATAGCTCCTGCATCGGGAGTGAAGTTTTTTTTTTTTTTCAGTTCGTTAACTTTATTGGACAATCAGCAGTTACTTCTCATCCACATTAAGTGTCTAGATTATTGAAAGTTGTGACAGGCACGTAGGTAGCCCAAGTGTAGAGTGTGTTTGGTGAGTCTCATATTAATTTTGTTTTCTGGACAGCTGCATACCAGTATGGGACATTCCTTATTCCTTTGGCCCAGACAGCTCTGTTGAGCCGTGTCAGTGTGAACATTTGGGGTTCCCATCTCCTTCATGGCCAATTTCTGGATTTCTTTGAGTGCCTGAGGGGGCACACTTCTTGAAACCCACTCCATGGATACACTTGTGAATGCTCATAGTGTATTTTCCTGGTCACCACCTCACTGATGGTGGATCAGCCCTTCTTCTAGCTGTCTTTGTGTGGGTGCCATCCTGCTGGATCGTAGTTGGAAGGGACAGGAGCATGGAATCTTAACCACTGAACCGCCAGGGCAGTCCCTTGAGGATAGGTCTTCACTTGCAAAATATCTTAAGCGTTCAACAAAATAGAATGAAAACTACATTTTAGAAATCTAATTTTGAAACACTAAATTAATTTAAGTATTGTTTTGGGAGCTGAAGTGTCTGTCCTTAATATGTCCTGTGCCCACACAGGTATAAATGTGCTTTTATTTTATTTTTTTAGTGTTTTATCATATATTAGTATGTATTTGCATCTATGGTAAAGCACAAAAATAAACATTTTAAATTATAATAAATACCTGTAAAGGTAAGCATGGGTCTTTGGGCTAATTATACATGAATTTACATAATCTGCTAAAAAGTTTGATTGCTGATATTCAAAGGTTTTTCCTTCTTTTATATTTGTTTGCAAATGAAGGTTCCTCCCCGGGCAGAAGAAATCACCATTCCAGCTGATGTTACCCCTGAGAGAGTTCCAACGCACATTGTAGATTACTCAGGTAGTACATGTCTTCTTGCAGGTGAAGCTGTAGAGTTAATTTAAAAGTCCTTAGAAAGATACTTACTAAGCGTTAAAAAATGTTTTTGGAGGGGTGTCTCTTTCTCTCGCAGTAAATGTTATTTACTCTTCTTGTCTCACCCCACACCCCACAAAAAGCCTCCACCTTGCAGTTCTCTGTCCCTAATTTACTAAGTTGGGTTCCATAATAATGAAAGGGAAAGGGGGGTAGCAAATGACCAGATAAATCATAACCCTCCTTGAATTAGCATATTTGCAGAGTTCGGTGTTATTTTGTTATCAGGCATTCAGGCATGGTGATGTAGAAAGAGTTCCCATGTGAAAATTTGTTGAGTTCTAAGTTTGTTTTTAATTTGTCAGAGTTTTTCCTAAAAAATAGTTGAAACAGGTTACTTACATTAATTGATAGTGGAAGCACATCTATATTGTTTTTGATCATGTAAAGTTTTTCTGCACAATACTACTTACTTTTTAATCATTAAGTTGTTTTGCTTTGTTCTGGAACTTCTTTTGGAAAGGAAGGGTCAGTTGTAACGTGTATCACTGATGCGGGCTGTTGATACTGGGAGAAACTATATGAAATCAGGAGGTATATGGGAAATCTCTGCCTTCCACTCAGTTTTGCTGTGAACCTAAAACTGCTCTGAAAAATGAAATCTATTTTTAAAAATGTGTATAACCACATTGGTAATACTTTGTTTTGCTGAGCTGGTATCCTATCCATTCTAGAAATGAAACACTAGAACTGTACAATCTAATACTTGTGATTGTTGAACACTTAAAATGTGTCTAGTCTAAATTGAAATGTGCTCTAAGTATAAAATATAAGTGGACTTAGAAGACAGTATGAAATAAAGAAAGTACAGGATCTCATAATTTTTCTGTTGATTACATGTTGAAATTTTAGTATTTTTGATACTTTGGGTTAACTTAAAAAGTCATTTTACCTGTTTCTTTTTACTTTCTAGTAGGTGACTACTAGAAAATTTAGAATTCCATGTATGGTTTATATCACATTTCTGTTGGGCAGTACTGTACCAGAAGCTGAGGGGGTTGGATGCTCCCTGCTACAGTCAGTCTCATAACTAGCTCTGTGTGTAGAATTATTCTTTTTCAGTGTGTGTAGCTACGTGTTTAGATTGACTTCAGTATTACAGTTGAAGCTTTAACTGCTTGATTATTCAACTTAGAGAAGATATTTGAAATATGGCCAGTTACTTAGCATTAATTGAGATACCATTGTACTCATTTGTAACATTAGTTTGTATGTCAGAAATAATATTTTGAGGGGAAGCAGTTAACGTAAAGTGATCTAATGTATCAATAATTGCTTTGCTCTTATTTGTTTACTTCTCTCTCCTATCTCTCTCCTAGCTTTGTATCATGCCCGTCCCCTGCACCTGTGGGATTATAGGCATATCCCTCCATGAGAACAGTTCTAGCCAGAGAGATGGGCGAGTGAGGGAATTCTTCACTTTTCATTATCATGCTCTGGTTTTGCCTCTGGGGCCTGGTTAAGATTACTTCTATCAGCTTTCTAGATCTTAAGCTTGTACTTCCCAGACTCTGACCTGGCTTTTTGACCCTGTGTGTATTGACTTTTTGTCTGGGCTTCTGACTCTTTAGTACCCAGTGTTCTAGCTTGAGTTTCTGATCTCTTTTGCCAGTCCCTTCTCAGCTTTGGATCAGATGCTGGCCCAGATTTATCACTCAATGCCTTGTACTCTTCCCTGCCTGACTTATCTTCATGTAGACTTGTCTCAGTGCCAGCCAGCTTCCTTACCATAGTTCCACTCATTCCTTTCTCTGGCTTTCCCTTTTCTTTCCTACTTGTCTGGTAGTACATCTTGTAAATGACATGAGAGGTGAGGGAGGTTTTGAGGGATGTTAGGTGGATGTCAGATGGATTTTAGCTTGGTTGTTTATTCATTTTTATGAAAGTGTTTAAAATATGAAAAAAAAATTGACTTTGTCATTTGTAGAAGCAGAACAGAGTGATGAACAGCTTCATCAAGAAATATCACAGGTGAGTTTAAAAAAAAGAATTCTACGTTTGCTTGTGGGAGAACAATGATGATCCTGCGTCTGCCATTTCCTTCTCTCTCAGAGAGGGCTTTTTCAGTTCTTTATTGTCGCTGCTGACTTTGAGTATATATTTCTGCCGTAAATCCTTTTGCTCTTAAGAGGCATGCTAAGTTTTTTAATTTTCAGATTTTTTTCTTTGTTTGACTGAAATACATTAGCTAGCTGGTAATTAAATGCTACATTTGTATTTTAAAATACCATCGATTTGTTAATTTTTCTTATAGGCTAATGTCATCTGCATAGTTTATGCTGTTAACAACAAGCATTCCATTGATAAGGTATGAATATGTGACTTTTCACTATACTTTGTTAAATTTCAGTGGGGGCACTTTTAAAATTGATCCTCCATTTAGAATTTTAGGAGTCCGAGGGTGGAGTATTTTTCAAGGGAGATCCTCATTAGGCCTTAACTCCTGTTAATTTTCATTTTAGGTAACGAGTCGATGGATCCCTCTCATAAATGAAAGAACAGACAAAGACAGCAGGTAGTTTTTTCTGTCTGAAACTTTGTATATTGAAGAATTTCAAGCTTAGAGAAAAGTCGCAAGAAATAATGCAATGAATATCTGTAAACTGTTCATTAGATCTACTAGTTAAGAGTTTGCCATATGTGCTTTATTTAATAGGTCTGTTTATACATACACACCTTTTTATCAGAGAGGAATTACTTGAGGCTGCATACATACTTGAGAGCAAAGCAGAAAACAGCTCTGAAACTGTAATGTGCCCTCTTTCTTGAGGTGCCCTTTTGAGGACTGGCATTACCCCAGTCATTGAATGTTCACCATGTGAAATGTGTAAGAGCACAGTCATCACTGTTTTAAAGTCACTGTAATGACTTACTGACTGAGCTGAAAGGAGCTCTCTAGAGCTATACTATCCAGTGGAGTAGCTTCTAGTCAGTTGTGGCAATGTAAGTAAAATTGCATAAAACTAAAAATTCGGTGCCTCGGATACAGCCACATTTCAAGTGCTTCATAGGCACTTGTGGCTAGAATTTAAGGTAATGGACAGTACAAATAAAGTTCATTTCTGTTATCACAGAGGTTGTATTGGACTGGACTGCCTTGGAGAAAAGAATGCCTCTATGTTCCTGACACTTGCTTTCCTTGCTCATTTCTTGAATTGTTTCAAGGACTCTTCCGAGAAGTTAGTTTTGCCAGGATCTATGAAGCACTAGCTTGGACAGCTGAATTTTTTAAATTGACTCTACCATGACAGCTTCCTAAACTGCTCTCTAGAAACTAGCTGGCTGGTCTCATGCCCCTTTAGTGTGCCATCTGAAGGTGGCCTTCAGTGTTTAGAAGATCTAATTGAGCTTTCTCAGGCCTGGGTATACCTTTACCCTTCCCTGAATCATAGGAACATATTTATTTCTCTTGTGGTTGATTTGTTCCAAGGTGGTCTATTTCATTAATGAATGGACTTAGCATTTTCCTAGTACCTTCTTTCCTGGGCCTCATACCTTAAGTTTATATTTGTTACACATGTGTTCTTATCTAGGACTTCTGTGGACCATTATCACAGTGGTCCTTAGTCAGATGTGCCCATCACTGTCACCTGAGGTACCTTACAACAATATAGATGCCTTTGCTCTACTGTTTGAGTTTTAGGATTAGTCCATTTGGAGTAGGGCTTGGACTTGTGTGTTTTCTTTTTTTAAGATCCGTAAATTATTCTGAGCACACCTTTGGTTGTAAAGTAGTGCATTTTTGGGAACTCTCCTGGCTCTATTAACAATCTGTGTTTGGGTTATGTAGTGGGCCAGTCCTTTTACACGTAATAACCACACTACGTGGTTAAATAAATGCCTGCAAGTGTTTCTTTTACAATCTGGAGTCCCAGCTAGATGATTTGCCTTCTCTTTAAGCTCTCCCGTGGGTTGTACAAATAATTATTCTCCACTGGGCTAGTTCTCCTTGGTAATTCCCATTCAGATTTTTGATAGGCCTTTCAGGTTTAATTTATTGAAAATAAAATTCTTTATTTCCTGCCTATGCCCCTCTGCCCCCACCCCCAGATTTCTCAATCTTTTCTGTCTTAAAAGATCTGTTTATTCTGGGGACTTCCCTGGCAGTCCAGTGGTTGGGACTTTGCCTTCCAGTACGGGGAACTAGGATCCCACATGCCTCTGGGCCAAAGGACCAAAACATAAAACAGAAGCAATATATTGTAACAAATTCAATTAAAACTTTAAAAATGGAAAAAAAAATCTACTCCTTTTGTCCAGCCAAAAAAATCTATGTACTTTTCTTGATTTATGTTTTCCTTCAATCTCCATATCTAATCTACTGTTGCTCCTATCTGTTCTACTCCAAAAATATATCTCAAATCTGAAAATCTCCTTTCTTCACTACCCTAATCCAGGATACCACATTAAAAGAACTTTTTTATTATTAAAAAAAATGAAATATATACAAAAGTAGAGAGAATAATATAATAAATCCCTCTGTATCATCCAGCTTCAATGATTAACAACTCATGGCCAGTGTTGTTTCATTTATTACCACTTCCTTTGGGATCATTTTGAACAAATCAGACATCATCTCATACTCTAACTATTTCAATATGTATCTCTAAAAGATAACAAGTGACTGCATTTAAAAATGTCTATCAGATCATGTCATTTTACACTTAAAACACAGTCCATTCTGAAGGAGATCAGCCCTGGGTATTCTTAGGAAGGACTGATGTTAAAGCTGAAACTCCAGTACTTCGGCCACCTCATGTGAAGAGTTGACTCGTTGGAAAAGACTCTGATGCTGGGAGGGATTGGGGGAAGGAGAAGGGGACAACCGAGGATGAGATGGCTGGATGGCATCACTGACTCAATGGACAAGAGTTTGAGTGAACTCTGGGAGTTGGTGATGGACAGGGAGGCCTGGCGTGCTGCGATTCATGGGGTCGCAAAGAGTCGGACACGACTGAGCGACTGGACTGAACGGAACTGAGAGTCCTTTTCCATCTGGCCTTTACTCTTCTCTCCAGCTCCGGTTCATATGTCTTCCCCTTTGACCAGTATTCCTCAGCCGCTCTGGCATTTTTCTCTTCTCTGTACTCATGGGGCTGTTTCTTCAGTTTGGGGCTTTTCCACATGTTGTCACTTCATCCCAGCCAGCTCTTTCAGGCTCTTCACCTGACGGGTTCCATCTTATCCTTTACTCCTTGCCTCAAATGCTGCTTTGTCAGAGGGATTGTTCCCTGATTACCATGTATAGTTCACCCTCTTCAATTACTTTATCATTGTACTTTACCAGGTTACAATGTACATTAAAATAAAATCTAATGTCTTTTGCCTTCCTTATTATTACCATGTGCCCTGTTTATTTCAGGCTGCCTTTGATATTGGTTGGGAACAAATCTGACCTGGTGGAATACAGTAGTATGGAGACCATCCTTCCTATTATGAACCAGTACACAGAAATAGAAACCTGTGTGGAGGTATGCCTTCTCATTTGGTTTTGAAATTTACAGTTGGTGAATTCTCACTAAATTGAGGTTCAGAATAGGAGCTGGGGGAAGATATGGGGTGGAATAAATTTCCTGTTTGTGAAGTCATGTAAATCAAATAAAACAGAGAACTTGAAATTGGCCTCTGGGCTCTTTGTAGTCTATCATATGGTGATATCCACTAAAAAAAAAAAAAAAAAATTGGATTTTTTCAGTTTCTTCAAGGAATCTTGATAGTTAAAAATTTTTTTTTAATGTTTTTAGCTCGCTCTCTCTCTGAATTGCTTTCAGAGTGAAACATTTAAAATTTTCTTTTCAGTGTTCAGCAAAAAATCTGAAGAACATATCAGAGCTCTTCTATTATGCACAGAAAGCAGTTCTTCATCCTACAGGGCCCCTGTACTGCCCAGAGGAGAAAGAGGTAAACCCTCCATCCCATCAGACTATGTTAGTAAGGACTGGGATGTGTAAGTAGCAACTCCATTATGATACTGATTGTTAGTGACTCTTAAGTGTTCATCTAAACTGCTGAAATTTAAATTTATTACTTATTACACTGTTATATTTCCTAGGTACTTTTCTTCAAAGACAGTCACATTTAATGCTCAGAATAATATGCCAGGTCAAATCCTATTTTAAGAAATATAATTAAAATAAACAAAAGAATGGGCAACTGTAACAACAAAAAGTCCAAAGACTTAACTAATGATCTATTTGCTTTGCTATAATAAAATCCACAAACTTAGTAACACAAGCAAAAAAGTTGTATAATTATTTGACATGGATATGATATATAATACAATTGGCATACTCCCTTTTGTTCCATAGCTTAGAAACAGTAATTCCTTAATGAACTATCTAAAATTTAACGATATTTTACCATAGACTTTTTTTCTGCCAAAGTATAAAGGTTTTTTTTTTTAATTACATGTAACAGGCAAAATTATTTAAGTCAATAAACTTAAGGAATTTCACACATTCTGGTTCTTTCCACTGCCAACCACCATAGACTTTTAAAATTAAATTTTAAATTGAGATATAACTCACATACCATAAAATTCACTTTTTTGTTCTTTTCAGTGATTTTTAGTGTATTCACAAAGTTGTGTGTTCATCATCACTGTCTGATTTCAGAGCATTTCATCACCCCCAGAGAAACCCTGTACCCATTAGCAGTAACTCCCATTCCCTCCTCCCCCTTCCCCTAGTCTTTGGCAACCACTAGCCTACTCTCTGTCTCTCTAAATTTGCCTCTTCTGGGCATTTCATATGAATGGAATCATACAGTATGTGGTCTTCTGTGTCTGGCTTCTTTGATGTATTGTTAATGTTTCCAAGGTATATCCGTGTTGTAGCATTATTAGTACTTCACTCCTTTTTATGGTCAAATGACCCTTCATTGTACAGATATAGCATATTTTGTTTATCCATTCAACTGTTGGTAGATAATTGGGTTGCTTCCATGTTTTGGCTGTTGTGAATAGTGCTAACAACATTCACACACAAGTTTGAACCCCTGTTTTGAATGTCTGTTTAGCAGTGGAATTGCTAGGTCACATGGTAATTCTATGTTTTATTCATACTGAGGAACCACTAAAATTAAAATCCCAATTTCTCCACATCTTTGCCAGCGCTTATTATCCTCCCCCTGGCCTTCGTTTGTAGTCATCCTGGTAGATGGGAGTGGTATCTTACGTTGTTTGAACTGCATTTCCATGATGGCTAACGATATTGAACATCATTTCATGTGTTTTATTGGCCATTTGTGTATCTCCTTTGGAGAAAGGTCTATTTAAGTATTTTGTCCATCTCTTCATTGAATTATTTGTTTCTTTTGTTGTTATTTTGAGTTTTTAAGGAATAGAAGTTTGCTGGGGGAAAAAAGCTTCCTGAAAAGATTTTTTTCAGGAAAAATTTATAGTATAGGTGAGTGGTTGGAGAACTGACCCATGGGCCAAATTTGGCCTGTCACCTGCTTTTTTTTTTAATTTATTTTTTAATTGAAGTATAATTGCTTTACAGAATTATGTTGGTTTCTGCCAAGCATCAGTATGAATCAGCCATAGATATATATATGTCCCCTTGCTCTTGAATCTCCCTCCCCATCCCGCCTCTAGGTTGTTACAGAGCCCCGGTTTGAGTTCCCTGAGTCATATAGCAAATTCCCATTGGCTATCTATTTTACATATGGTAATGTATGTTTCCATCTTATTCTCTCCATCCATCCCACCCTTTCCTCCCTGCCACCATGTCCATAAGTCTGTGCTGTATGTCTGTGTTTCCATTGCTGCTCTGCAAATAATTTCATCAATACCATCTTTCTAGATTACATATATCGCATTAGTATATCATACTTGTTTCTCTCTTTCTGACTTCCTTCACTCTGTATAATAGACTAGGTTCATCCACCTCATTAGAACTGACTAATGAGTCAGTCATAGCATTGATTTTTATGGCTGAGTAATATTCCATCATACATGTGTACCACAGCTACTTTATCCATTCATCTGTCGACCGCCACCGGCTTTTATATAGCCTGTGAGCTAAGTAAGATACATTTTGCATTTTTTAATGATGGGGGAAAAGTCAAAAATAATAATGTTTTGAGATACAGGGAGATTTATCAGGCCTTCGGGTCTCACCGTTCACAGGTAAGCCTTACCGCAGCACAGCCGTGCTCACTCCCTCGCATCTCCCTGTGCTTCCGGCTGTGCAGGCAGTCGCGTGGTTGCAGCGAGCCTGTCTGTGGTGACTGTCATCACACCACCGCTCATCACCCTGCGCACTGCACCGACGCACTTGAGACTTGGCAGCCGCCTCTCACGCGCCACGTGTAGTGTTTCATTTTTTTATTACCAGTACATACATATGCCAAAACAAGAGGGAAAAACAAAGTGGATCTTCACATGGCAAAACAGATATATTTTCTGAGCTATAATTCCAGCATCAGTTTTTCCTGGAGCTCGATGCACATACAAAGGAAATTTTTTTATTTCCTAATTCATTTGACCATGCAGTTGAGGAGCCTCCATCCAACCTTCAGTTGGAACTGATTAATCTGCAGTGTAATGACATGTTAACAGGCAAATATCACGGAAAGGATCAGATAGAATTCTATAAATGCCTTCCAAGTGATAAATGCGCTCAGAGAAAGTTATATGTTTACGGGTCAGTGTCACTATTGGGATTGCTCATCTGTGCAAAAAGACATTTTCAGAGATGAAATATGTGAAATCTCATGACAGATCAGCATTAATAGCTGAATATTTGCAATTGATTTTCATGATAGGGAAAGCTAGCGTTTTTAAAAATTAAAGTATAGTTGATTTACAATACTGGATTAGTTTTGGGTGTGTATCACAGTGGTCTTTTTTGTTTTTGTAGGATTTTTTGCAGATCATATTCCATTATATAATTTCCTCCTCCAGATTATATAATCCATGGGGTCGCAAAGAGTTGGACACGACTGAGCGACTGAACTGAACTGATTTTTCATTATAGTTTATTACAAGATAGGGAACACTGACTTTGAACCCCAACTAAGCCAATTGTTATCCCTGTAAGAAGAATTCTATCCTTCTGTAATATTAGTAAACCTATAGGGCAAAGGTATACTCAGTTATTATTGTATTTTAACTTTAATTAAAAACTTTGTGGAAATTTGGTTATTTCTTGCCATGTAAGTATCTACATGATATCCTTGATTTTGCCTATTGGCCCCCAATGCCTAAAGTATTTGCTATGTCTTTATTTATTGTTAGACATTATTATTATGTCTTTATTAATTGCTTTACCATAAAAGTGCTGACCTCTGGTATAAATATTAATCTGAGTTATCCCTTAATCTGACCCTGATTTAGTCTTCCTTAATCCTGGTTTATATTCTTAATTGAAATGTTTCTTTCTAACTTGCCCTTAATTCAATATTTCCGAAATTCATCTCATAATAGTCACTAGGTTAAAATACTTGTTTAAAATACAGATTCTGGAACTTTCCTAGCGGTCCAGTAGGCAGTCTCATTCTATAGAGATTTGCCTCTGAGCTTAGCCTGGCAGTACGTTGAATCCCCTCTGTTGGTTTGTTCTCGGTTCTCTAATTGCTACTTTTTTCTTAGGCCTATTATTAGTTCTGCTAATCTGCTAATCCTCCTTTCCCTAATAAACACTTACTACCATCTGTTAGTCATTTTTTAGGCAGACCTTCCTAAGGTAGAGTCTGTAACTTTTAGAGACTATATGCCTTGATTTATACAAGTAGAAGCCTTGAGTCTAAACTTACAGTAGAGTCTTTTATTTAGATAACATTCATAAGCTTTTAACATAGATTTGAGGTAGGTAGGTCAAATCAAGATAATTAAAGCCTGAACTGGAAATATGTTTCCAGCGGTTGATGGACTCTGTATGACCCATGGAGTCCTCTGCTTACCTTAATAATGAAACAGATCTGTGTAAGGATTAGATTAGTTACATGCAAAGTGAGTTTATTTTTATTACTGTAAAATTTGTCTCTTTTGGAGAGGGATGGGACTTGCCTTGTGGCTCTGTGGTAAAGAATCCGGCCAATTCGAGAGACGTGGGTTCAATCCCTGGGTCAGGAAGATACCCTGGAGAAGGAAATGGCACCCCATTCCAGTATTCTTGCCTGGAAAATCTCACAGACAGAGGAACCTGGTGGGCTACAAAAGATGGGGTCACAAAAGAGTTGAACATGACTTAGCAACTAAACAACACATTTTAAAGTTTTATTGAAGTGTAATTTTTAATGCGTTTAAGAAGTAGTCATTTTTTGGTGTTGTATTTTAAGATGGTTAATATTTAAATATCATATTGAGCCAGTACCTTAGAGCACTTTAGCTTCTGATGCATTTCAAGCTTTAATGAAAAATGCATCACTGTTTATTTTTCTTCAATTACTTTTTTTTAACATAGCATTTTATGATACAAGGAAAAAACACTTGCAAATAAAAGTTATTTTTAGATTCTGGTTTTTGCATCATTCTACCTGTTGTTCCTTTTTGAAACATCTAGATTATTATGCGACAGATTTCTAAAAGAAGAGAAAATAAAATGTAATGTGATCTTTAGTAATCTTGAATATCTAATATTAGGATCATATTTACAGAAGCAATAACTTATTTTTACTTAAAGAGTTATCCATTACATGTATATGTATGGCTGAGTCCCTTTGCTGTTCTCCTGAAACTATCAGCAAAATTGTTAATTGGCTATACCCCAATACAAGATAAAAATGTTAAAAAAACATGTTATTCATGATTATGGATGTGATAGGTTATAGTCCATTTAGCACTTTTTTATAAAGACATCCCTAACCATGCTCCCTAAATGTTTGACTTCTTTTTCTCAGTTCTTTCTAATCTCTTTATATCTTAGATTTCAGCTTTTTATTACTGTATCAAATTGCTCTCCTAGAGCCCCTATTTAAACCAGAAAAAAAAAAAAAAGGAGGAATTGTGCATATTTTGGAAGATAACTGTTCCTTACTACTTTTAAAAGAAATTATTTTATGCATTTAGGTTTGTTATGATCAGTTCAGTTCAGTTCAGTTCAGTCGCTCAGTCGTGTCCGACTCTTTGCGACCCCATGAATAACAGCACGCCAGGCCTCCCTGTTCATCACCATCTCCCGGAGTTCACTCAGACTCACATCCATCGAGTCCGTGATGCCATCCAGCCGTCTCATCCTTGGTCGCCCCCTTCTCCTCTTGCCCCCAATCCCTTCCAGCATAAGAGTCTTTTCCAATGAGTCAACACTTCTCATGAGGTGGCCAAAGTACTGGAGTTTCAGCTTTAGCATCATTCCTTCCAAAGAAATCCCAGGGTTGTGACCAAAACTCATCATTACTGCTTGCTCTGGATAGCCGTATCATGGAAGTAAATAAACTAACAAGTATTCATTTTCTCACCTCACCATCTCATTTCTTGCACTCAGATGTCCATAAGATATCTCCCTTCACATTTGCAGTGTTCAGAAATCTCCCTGAAAGTTTTATTTTCTCAGAATTGTTGACCATGATTTTCCTATAGCAATTATATAAATTAGAAGCACGTGGGCCTTATTTTAAATAGTCAAATATTTGTTCTATCCATTATAAATCCTAAAATAAAAATTGTCAAAATAACATTTCCAGCAGCTTTTCTTATAAAAGTTTTACAGAGTTACAAAAGGCAAGGTTCTTTTTTTGAAAAATATAATTCTTATAATAGACAAGTAGTGAAAAAGAAAGAACTTTTGCACATCAACCAATGCTGTTTTGTCATCTTCTTGGGAAGAAGTACATTTTATATCCCAGCTTCAACACATACACACATGAATACAAGTTACAGATTGAAACGTTTAGTCCTGTTTTGCTGCTGCTGCTACTGCTAAGTCGCTTCAATCGTGTCCAACTCTGTGCAACCCCAGAGACGGCAGCCCACCAGGCTCCCCCATTCCTGGGATTCTCCAGGCAAGAACACTGGAGTGGGTTGCCATGTCCTTCTCCAATGCATGAAAGTGAAAAGTGAAAGTGAAGTCGCTCAGTCCTATCTGACTTGTAGCAACCCCATGGACTGCAGCCCACCAGGCTCCTCCATCCATGGGATTTTCCAGGCAAGAGTACTGCTAGAAGGTCAAAAATCAGAGAAGTTGAGAGAGAAAAGCCTTTGCTATAGTTTTATAAGTCAGCTCATGGAATGAGAGAGGGCAACTCTTCTAAATGACTGGAAGAATGACTTTTTCTAAAGATGGATTTCTGTTTTGCTCATCTTCAGAGGTATGTGGTCATGAAGGGAGAGTTTAACTATTCCAGATATTGGTCCAAGTAAATATTGTCTCATTTACTTAAAGTGGCTTGAGGATAAAAGTGGCTTTGCTTTAGTTAATTTTTCATGTTGTTTATATTTGATGTTATGTATTTGACAGTGAAAACATTCAGAATTCTCAATATATTTATGAAAATCATATTTTAAAATCCCAACTATTTGCATTAAAACAATTTATTTTTCCTCAATGGTTTATAGATGAAACCAGCCTGTATAAAAGCCCTTACTCGTATATTCAAAATATCGGATCAAGATAATGATGGTACACTTAATGATGCTGAACTCAACTTCTTTCAGGTAGCTTTCTCTTATTTCAGATATTTGTATATCTTGATTTTTTTTTTTTTTTGCTGAGAAAAGCTATAAAAAATTTCTTGGCATGACGAATGGTATTTTGATAAACATGCATACTCTTTCATGTAAAATCTCTCTTTCACATCAGGCTGTTTAATCTTTACCTATGGGCTAAAATCTCTTTTGCTTAGGAGTTATGGGAACTCTGAGAGTGTCATTTCACAGTGTTCAATGGGTGTATTAAGAATGACTTGAAGTCTGAATTCTGAATTATTTTTCCTTCTTGGTTTTGTATAACATGGTTACACAAAGAGCTCTGTGTTTTAGGAACCCAATGGGGAAGGTAGGAAAAACATGCCCTTCTTGGTCTGACATGCTTTACTTAATACAAAGTAGAGGCTGTCCTAATTCAGAATTTGTTTCCTTTGGTTGCAACTTTTTGATTTAATGTTGCTCTGTGGATTAATATTTGTATTATTTGTGACTTTAATGCTGATTTGTTTTTAACTTTATTTTTATGTCTTTTGCCAGAGAATTTGTTTCAACACTCCCTTAGCCCCTCAAGCTCTGGAAGATGTCAAAAATGTGGTCAGAAAACATATAAGTGATGGTGTGGCTGACAGTGGATTGACACTGAAAGGTGGGTGAAAGGTGCTTTTTCTCCCCCCTTTCAAACTTTTAAAAACTTTGGCAGCAGGCAACAGTCTATAGTGCTATCTAGATGTTTAGGGAAGCGTCTGTGTTTACTAGTGTAACAAAATCTAACCTGGATGTTTCAGAGTTGGAAGAGGCAGGCCATCAGTGGGGATAATTACCTCCACTGTCAATATAAATTAGAGGTAGGGAAATTTATTGGATTTCAAGAGTGCAGAGTTCCCTCTGAAGATAAAAGAATTCTGAAACAAATTTATCTTAAAATTCTTATTACTCATAAGCATCCTCTAAATAGAAATTATTTTTAAGGAAGACATTTTGTCTCCCAATCAAATTTACCAAGTATCGAATGTTCCAAGTACCAAGTAAAATATGTTATAGAGCCAAAGTGAAATCAGAAACCAATTTTCTCGTTATAGAAATAAGCACACAGATGTCGAAAACGATTTCATTTGTTTTTATCGTATAACTCTGTGGATGTCAGTCTACACCTTGGGATGTGTCTTTGGCCCTTTCATCCAGTACCGCCTTTTGCTGGCCTGGGTGTGTATGTGGAATGATTCTGAAATCAGCTCTCTGAGACGCTCGTGAACTTGGTTTTGGTCTGACCTGCAGTATGCACAGCTAGTACACATGTGGTCGTGAGTCTAGCTCTTGCCATTGTGTGTTACATGCTTGTCTCCCATGTGAGCCTGTACCCATTTTCACATCAGCTATATTTACTAATTTATTTCATTTCAGGTTTTCTTTTTTTACACACACTTTTTATTCAGAGAGGGAGACATGAAACTACTTGGACTGTGCTTCGGCGATTTGGTTATGACGACGATCTGGATTTGACACCCGAATATTTATTCCCCTTGTATGTACCTTTGGCTTCTAATTGATTTCACTTGCCAGTATTTTAAAGTTTTATTTAGCACGTAGGTAGTAGGCTTTGAGCTAGTTGGGAATAATTTAGATTTATAGAGCCGTTTATAGCAGGGTTTCTCAACCGCGGCACTGTTGACATTTTGGACCAGATAATTCATTATTGTAGAGCCTGTTCTATGCTTTACAGGATGTTTATTAGCACATCCTTAGATGCCAACAACACCTCTTCCCCTAGTCGTGACAGCCAGAAATGTGCCCGTGGGAGTGAGATGATCCCCACTTAAGAGCCACTGATTTATAGCATGGCTCAGCCTCTTGCTCTTCTTCTTATGGAGAATACAGTTATATTTTAAAATTCGTTTTATTGAGGAAGGAGATAAGAGAAGCTAGATGAACTTGTTTTTAGAATCAAAGGAGTCAAAAATATATTGGTTAGCATTTTTCTTTGTCCTCCCTGAGTTTTCTAGGCTGTTCTCAGTTTAGGATAAAGTACTTTTCCTAAGCAACCAGTCTCTCTGTGGTTATTTTCCTTTAAATAGTGATGTGTTTAAGTTCTGTTTGTTTAGCAATGAACCCAGCATCATCCTGAAATAGGAGACTGCCTTACTGTAGGATGCCTCTCCTGTACCCAAGGGAAGTAGGCTTCTCAGGGAGGTGACTTCCCAGGATCAGGCCTTTGATCCTTTTGCCTTTTTTCTTCATTCTTTCAATAGCACATTGTCTTCATGTTCTCCTTTTTGTAAATTTTAGCATGGTACTGCTAGCTCTCCATGTAAGGGTTCAGAAAAACTGTCATTTTTTCCTTCTCCATCACCGAGGAAGCAAAATACTTTCTGGTTGGATTCCTGGCCCATTCATCAGTTCTAAGTTGAAACTTCCCTTGTCAAAGTTATTCAAACTTGGCTTAAGTAATTTCCCAGATTTTTCAATAAATACGTATGGAAAGAATGTATTTGTCCCAAGACCTTTTATCAAGCTTTCTTTTCCGTGCCATTTATGTGGGTAGGTAAATTCTACAGAACGTAGGAAGTTGCCTATTGCTTTGTCAAGTATGACAGTAAGGAAACTCCATCTTTTATGGCTTTGTGACTTACGCTAAAATCTCTTTTAATTTCTTTGTGCACTCTACCTTTAATTTCTTATAAAATAGCCCCTTTAGAGCCACGTCTTGAGTCTCCTTATTAAACTCTCTACTCCCGTCCTTCACGTTGTGGCAAGAATTAATACTGATAGATACATGACACAGATTTTGCCATGTCACTTTGCCTTCAAGACAGGGTAAAGCCCAAGCTTCTTAACCAGGTATAGAAAGTCATTCCTGATCTGTTCTGCTCCGATTCACTCTCTGCCTTCACTCTAGAAGTAAATACTAAACTACTTCTAGTCCGCAAATCAGATATTATTTCCCACCCTGGGCTTCTGCCCTTGGTATTTCTACTTTTCCTTCTTCTCCCTCCACCCAACTCATGTCTGTTATCCTTCAAGTCTCAGTTCAAGTACAGTGTCTCTCAGCAGTGCTGACACCTTCCCATCCCCAGACCAAGGTGTCTGCTTGCCCACACAGCAGTTGCCTCTTTCTGTTGAGATGGTGAGATTATCTGCTTGTGTTCTATCTCCAGCTTGAATGTGGTTCCTTAGAGGTAGAGAGCCTGTCATGTTTTCATGTCCCCAGTATCTCAATGCATTTGATAAATGTTTACTGATTCAAATTTAGGGTGGGTCAGAAATCAAATCAGGCAGAAATAACATCTCTTCACATCATTTTCAACTCATTACAATGTTGATACTGTATAAAGCTCATAATTTTGACTTACAGTTGGTTTGTAGGAGAAACTGCTAGAAACTGATTACAGTTTAATCAGTATTGTCTGTACATTTTTTAATACAACCTGCCCTTCAAATAGTTAAGAAAATGTATATGTCACCTTGGAAGGAGCACTATTATGGCTCTTCTGAGGATGACCATAGCAATGCAGTGACTTCCCCTGGGAAAGTCTAAATGGCTGCAGCAAACATATTCTGTAAGTGCTTTCATCTTACAAAAAGAACTTGTTGCAGTTTCATATTCATTTCTCAAATTAAATTTTAACATTTGATTAATGATTTATTTTACTGTTTTTTTTTCATCAACAGGCTAAAAATACCTCCTGATTGCACTACTGAATTAAATCATCATGCATATTTGTTTCTCCAAAGTACTTTTGATAAGCATGATTTGGTAAGCTTTCAGCTGCAGCTCTCTGTGATGTATGATAAAATGTTTTTCTGTGAATATGTAGCTCTGTTCCCTGAGCTATTGGGTGCTCATGTCATGTATGCTAAGTCGCTTCAGTCATGTGTGGCTTTTTGCGACCCTGTGGACTCTAGCCCACTAGGCTTCTCTGTCCAAGTGGTTCTCTAGGCAAGAATACTGGAATGGGTTGCCATTTCCTTCTCCAGGGGATCTTCCTGACCCAGGGATCAAACTCATGTGTCTTATACCTCCTGCATCGGCAGACGTATTCTTTACCACTAGCCCCGCTCGTGTCACATAGCCAAAAATTATTCAAAAGCTCTTAAAATTAGCAAAAATACTTTTTCTTATTTACTTTATTATTTTCTCAAGTTGAAAAAGTCTAGTTTCTGATAGATTCTTGCATAGGTTTCCGTGCATACATGCAAGGAATTTTCTTGATAAAGTGTAAAATTTATTTTCATGGGTTAGTTTTTGGAAGCATAGCTTTACAGGATTAGGAGGCTCTTGTGTTTGGGAATTATCCTCTTAGATATCTAAACATTAATGTATACTTCCTTGTGTATCTTCAGGATAGAGACTGCGCTTTGTCACCTGATGAGCTTAAAGATTTGTTTAAAGTTTTCCCTTACATACCTTGGGGGCCAGATGTGAATAACACAGTTTGTACAAATGAAAAAGGCTGGATAACCTACCAGGGATTCCTTTCCCAGTGGACGTGAGTATAGAGCTCACTTCTTTCCTCTAGAGTTACAGCTACTTTGAAATGTGTGGTGCATTACATGCGTTATTTTGTGAATTTGTCGGATCTTATGAAATGCTTCAGTCTTAGCTGCCTGCGAGCAGAATTTATTAATATAGTGCCACTGCTATCTCTAAGATGAACTATAAATGTTTATAAATTTATCAGGAAGGGATGTGCTTGCTTTTGGATGATATACAGGGAAACATTAATATCAAAATGGAACTAAACATTAATACTTTAAAAACAATTTTATTGGAGTATAGTTGATTTGCAATGTATTTTAATACTTTTTTGATTAAGGGAATAGGAATCATCAGTTACTGCACAATTCTTTTATTTTTAGAATATGTGTGTGCTAAGTCACTTTAGTCATGTCCAACTCTTTGTGACCCTATGGACTGTAGCCTGCCAGGCTCCTCTGTTCATGGGATTCTCCAGGCAAGAATACTGGAGTGGGTTGCCATGCCTTCCTATAGGGAATCTTCCTGACTCGGATCAAACCCGCGTCTCTTAAATCTCCTGCATTGGCAGATGGTTCTTACCCATTAGCACCACCTGGGAAATCCGTATTTTTTACAGTGTGGGGAGAGCATATTTTACTTGACGTGGAAGACACTTTGAGGGATTGTTGTTTGCTTTGAATGCACTCTTAGGCTTAGTGAGGGTGTCTACAGTCTAGATACAGCAAAGTTGACCTGTTGTCCAGGGCGATAGGAAAATCCTCTGCTTGTGCATAGTGATCTAATGCTTTACCCGTGGTGAGGGTAACTCTCACCACCAGGCTCTGTCTTTTCATCTCATGAGACAGGCCAACTAACTTCAAGTGCCTTTCAGCCTTTTAGTTTTGTACCTTTTGCAAGCCCTTTCAGAGTTAAATCCTGAACTAGCCAGGATTTGCAGTACAGTATGTGACTTGGGCAGTAGATCTTACCTGGAGCACTGGGTGCTCTTGGTGCTCACCGCTCATCTGTGTGGCCTTGCTCTTTCCAGGCCAACGGAGTAGGTACAGGAGCCTCCTCCACCCCTTACGTGGTGGTCCCCTTTCTTCTCTGCCCTAAGGATGTCACTGTAGGAAGAGCCATGGTTGGGCATGTGGGAAATTAAAGCAGTCGGACAAAAATTATCTGGGTCTGGTGTTAAAGCTATTTGAGCTGTTGTGATTTTTTAAAACAGATATTCTTTTAGAAACCTCTCACGTTTTCAACTTTTTCCTAGGCTCACGACCTATTTAGATGTACAGCGGTGCCTGGAGTATTTGGGTTATCTAGGCTATTCAATATTGACTGAACAAGAATCTCAGGCTTCAGCCATCACAGGTAAGTGTGTAAATACTCTTTAATTAGATTTTTTCCAAGATTCCAGTTTCATACGTAAAAAGAGTGAAAATAAATGCATCGTCGTTAGTCTTCCTGTTTATACTCTTGTTTGCCCATGATTTGGTAATCTCTCTTGAATTGAAATGCTTGATTTCTTATTTATCAAGAAAGAAAGAGTAAGGGTTTTACTTCTAGGCTACCCCTGAGGGTACTTCATGGATGAAAATTAGGGAAGGCTGTAGACATTACAAGTATTTATTTACAGTCCATCTTGTGTTTTAATTTTCTTTAAACAATAAAAACAATGGGTATTAACACATGGTCCTGATATTGAACTGATTGTACATCTCAGTTTTATAACCTTTTACCACATTAATAAATCTTTTATAGATCTTGTAATGTTAAACAGGCATTCTTGCCAAACAATGTGCTACACTTAAAAAAATACATAGATGTAATATGAAATAATAAATTAGAGAACTGATCATTTCAAAAAGCTTTTATATCCTAATTGGTGGGAAAAAATGGGCACGTATCTTACAGGAAGCCCTGTTACAAGAAGACAGCCTGTGAGAAATTGACAGAGCAAGTACCATTTAAAATACTTAACCAATTAGACAGTATTTACTTCAGCACCAAAGAATAAGGAATTATTAGCCAGCATGAGGTTCTTTCACCCGACAAAATATTGTGGACATATTTCTATTATCAATAAGTATATTTTATATATCTTTAATATTATGTATCATCGTATGGATAGTCTATAGCTTACTGAACTATTCCATAATTTTGTGTGTTTTATCATTTTCAGTTTTTTGCTACTATAAATAGTGTCTCTGGTGAGCTTTCTTGTGATCAAATCTTTGGGTGCGGCTTAAGGAAGTCTCTCTCCCTCAAGAAAGATGCCTGTTGCCCTGCTGATACGGGATTGTTTTCAGCACTGCCTCTTTTACAGATTTACATTGGAAATCTAGAGTGCCTATCACCTTTCTGTGTATAGACCCAAGAGAGTAACGTTTTGAGGTGGCATCTTTCAGTTTATAATTTGTTACGACAGTAATAGAAAAAAAGATGGGATGTAGTGTGTGCTACATTCATTGTAATTTTTGTTCATTTTGGGAATATTGTTTTCTTATGTAAAGGTACTACTTATTTTATGATAAAATAAATATGTGGTTACTAGAAATTTACAACTGACTTTCAGAAATGGACCTTTTTCACTAAAGTGGCCCTTAACGTCTGTACTTCATTTTACATACAGGTTGGCTATCATACAGTTTGTTTATTGCTCAAATGCTTCATAAAAATAATAAATAGCAGTATCATATTTTGCATAAGGCGAAATAAAGGCTCAGTGAGTGTACGTGGTACATAATTAGCTTTTTATTTTCCTTTTTAGTAACAAGAGATAAAAAGATAGACCTTCAGAAAAAACAAACTCAAAGAAATGTATTCCGATGTAATGTAATTGGGATGAAAAACTGTGGGAAAAGTGGAGTTCTTCAGGCTCTTCTTGGAAGAAACTTAATGGTGAGAGCTCAGAAAGTTAGAACTTTACTCAGTAGATTTTTATACTCATGTGTTTACATAATTTTTTCATAACCGTTAACCTTTTTAGATGATATATAGGTATAATAGTAAAGTACAACTAAAATGTAACAGTAATCTCTTTGAACTAGCTTTATCTTTGCTTCATTGGTGTTAGCCATCATTTTTTTTTTTTAACGTTTAGATGGAGATTAAATAAATACACATATGAAAGTATCAGACACAGGGCTTGGCATGAAGTAAATGTAGTACTCTACATTGCTGATATCTGATGGTGATTACTGCCTTGAGTAAAGAGGTTGACATATTTTCAGGTGAAATAGCAGGCCAAATCATAGTGTAATGAGAGCTGCCAGCAGGTGGCTCAGTGAATACAGTTTACTTCCTTGTCAGCTACTGCTTTCCCTTTCTGCAGAACAAATGCATCTCTTATTTTAGAGCCTAAGAACTAAGAAACAAAATCAATATGCTCTTTGTACTGATAAATAATATATAGCATAGGGAAGAATGTCCTTTTTTTGGTAACACACCCACACATATACACAAAGTACATGTGCTGATGAAAACTAGTTACTGTGATTTCTTACTGTAAATACTGAGATTTTTGGTTGTTTTCAGAGGCAGAAGAAAATTCGTGATGATCATAAATCATACTATGCAATTAACACTGTTTATGTCTATGGACAAGAGAAATATTTGTTGGTAAGAAATTTTCTGGCATATAAAGATTATTAATTATTGGGTACATTTTTAAAATGACTCTTTGAGAACATAATTGGATTTAATTTAATGGCTTTTGTGTGACGTGATTTTTCTACCTGACTTAGCATTAGATTTAATTTTAGTTCTCTTAAATCTGTGTGGTGATTACATGGTTGTAGATAGAGGTAAAATTTTATCTATTTGTGTGCTTAATTGTATGTAATACCACCATAAAAAAGTAAAAAAAAAAAATTCAATCCACTTGGTCTTTCTTTCATTTATATTTTTAAAACTTACATCCTTTGCTATTGACTAGAAATTAGTTTGAAGGCTTTAGTGTAGGTGTGTGGCAGTTTATCTGTGGTCAGTGATAACCTTAATGTACCATCCTTTCCTTTGTGTTTTTGATTGGTGGGGAGGAAAAGTGGTGTGGTAGAAAGAAAAAACACCTGGGAGTCGTGTGTATGTGCCCAGTCATGTCCAGCTCTGCCACCCCATGGACTATAGCCCATCAGGCTTCTCTGTCCATGGAATTTCCAGGCAAGAATACTGGAGTGGGTTATCATTTCCTTCTCCGGGGCATCTTCCCGACCCAGTGGTGAACCCAGGTGTCCTGCTTAGCAGGCTGATTCTTTACCACTGTGCCACCTGGGCTTCCCATTGGGAATCATCTGAATTCAAATTTTGGTTTGAGTTATCTTTGGCAGTTTACCTAATCTCTGTAACCTGTTTGTTATCTTTACTAGGTAGAGAATGCATGTAAAGCGCCTGCCCAGCATACTTTAGTCACTCACTAAATGTTAGTTTCTGTAGGACCTTAATCACCATTTTTCATCTACAAAAATCAGAAAGCTACTTGTTTATCTCTGTGTCGTCCCATGTCTGAAAAATTACGCTTAACTAGTATTTTTAAATTAAGTCAAGTTAAGCAAGTAATAAAACATCATGACTTTAATTTTTGCATCGGTGTTATGATACTTATGTTTCTTCCTGTCTTTTTCTTTTTCCAAGTTGCATGATATCTCAGAATCGGAATTTTTGGCTGAGGCCGAGATCCTTTGTGATGTTGTGTGCCTGGTATATGATGTCAGTAACCCTAAATCCTTTGAATACTGCGCCAGGATTTTTAAGGTTTGTTTCAGTTTTGGCCTATAACTGAGTTTAACTTTGTAAGGAGTTTAATGGAATTGTAATGTGCTTTCTAACCATGGAAATGCAAGAAAATTATCTGTGAAGCTTTTTAAAGATAGATACATCCTATCCCTAAAGGCTCTGGTTTCATTCTGAGGTGGTACAGTCCCAGACATCTGTATTTTAAAAAATACTTCTTTCCACGAGTGATTCTGATGTGCGTCCCTGTTTAAGAACCTCTGCATTAGTGAAAGTTCTTAGAAATGCACATAGTTTACATATTGCCAATTATACCAAGAAGATTAATAGAGCAAGGAGATAAACATGAGGCTTCAAAAGTCGTAAGTTACTTTGAGATTGTCAGCAAGATTCAGTAAGAGTAAAAAAAACTATATGTACAAGGGCATTTCCTCTAGGATTGTTTTTAATAGCAAAAACCTGGAAATAATGCACATATCTAACAGGAGGGTAGTTTACCAAATTGAGATAAAATGATCCTGTGAAATTTATATAGTCATTAAAAATGGTTTTGAATTCTGAAAACATGGAAAATACAGTATTTTCAATAGTAATATCCAGCATGACTGCCACTGTGTAAATATCTGTGTGTGTGAATGTGTGTGTGTGTGTGTGTGTGTGTGTGTGTGTGTGTATATATATGCATGTGCTTAAGGACTAGAAAGTGAAAGTGTTAATCGCATAGTCGTGCCTCTTTGCAACCCTATGGACTGTAGCCCGCCAGGCTCCTCTATCCATGGAATTCTCCAGGCAAGAATACTGGAGTGGGTAGCCATGCCCTTCTCCAGGGGATCTTCCCAGTCTAAGAATCGAACCCAGGTTTCCTGTATTGGCAGGCAGATTCTTCACTGTCCTGGGCTACCAGGGAAGCCCTAAGGACTAGAGGTAATATAAAAAAATGAAACTAGTGTGTTTTAGGATAGAAGAAATTAGGTGGATTTCTTTCTATTTCAAAGTATTAGATCTTTAAAAAAAATTTTTTTTAATTATAGTGAATTTGAAGAATTGTTATAGGTTTGTATCTTTATCTGCATTAGACAAGTGGCCCTGGACTTACTATGTCAGTGACCTAGACAACTGCCAGTCCTTGCCTCTTCATTTACTTTCTCCCTGAAACTGTTGATGATTTGCCTATCTAGAGAAAAATTTCAGTGCCCGTTGAATGAAATTTAGTAATTTTTGAGCTTGTCATCAGATTTTGATTTCACTTTTTATTCTATAGCAACACTTTATGGACAGCAGAATACCTTGCTTAATCGTAGCTGCAAAGTCAGACCTGCATGAAGTTAAACAAGAGTATAGTATTTCACCTACTGATTTCTGCAGGAAACACAAAATGCCTCCGCCACAAGCCTTCACTTGCAATACTGCTGATGCACCCAGTAAAGATATCTTTGTTAAATTGACAACGATGGCCATGTACCCGTAAGTACTTGCTCTGCCGTCATTTTCATGTTGCATGGTTCGTGGTAACATTGCATGTCATTGTTAGCCATGAGGGTGGAATCTCTGTCACAGAGAAGTTGTTCAGCAACAGAGACTTTGTAATGAGAAGGGACAAGTTTGAGTAAATGCAAGTTTAGTTTGAATACCAGAATAAAATTGTATAAATATAATTATATAAAGTATATATAATCTGACAATATTTGAATATTTTTGAGTAGGCTGTAACTATCTTAATAAGATAGGACAGTAAAACTCAGCCCCTCACCCAGCATTAAAAAAATTAGTCTTACTGCCATAAAGTGGGATTGACATCATGCTAATAAAGCATTTGCATATGAACAAAAATTTCATTTTTATGTTTTTTTCTGCTGATCAATTGACTTCAAGTATGTGAAGGATTCTAAAATCATTTATGAATATTTGTTTACATTATGGGTATGTTTGAATTCAGGATATAACATCTTTTTTTAGTGCTGTTAAAAGCAGTTATAATTGGAATTCCCTCTATAAAAATGTTTTACATTGAGTGTTACGAGCCACAATTTATGTACATTTATTATATATCTATACATGCATATGCACAAGCACATAACTGTGGTCATCTTGTAGTTTACTAACTGCCTTAAAATTGCATGGCTCTTAATGGCATTCTCCTCAAGTGCTATGTTCGTATAAATTCTGTTCTGTGCCAAGGTAGTTTTTCAGGCAGTGCGTTTCTCAGAACTTCATAGTTTATTGTATTTATTATTATGTTATTCTCCAAGTTATTTTTTTCTTATGAAAACTACAGTATAACAGAGTAATACTCAAAAATTGCTAGAAGCTGAGGTTTTTCAAAAAGGGTGTTAATTTGTACAGATTTTTCAAAGCAGAGTTAACATTATTGCTATTCCATTAACTAATACTTTTTAAAAAAGCAGCAAACCCTTGAAATTCTATTTGTATTGGAAGAGAAGTCATTCCTATTACTATTAGATAAGCAAAACCTTATTTCTGTTTTACCTTTGCTTTAAAACTCTCGTGTATGTTATCTACAGAGAGGATCATTACAAAGACAGACTCTACCGAGACATGGGCAACACTGATAGAATAGAGAATTTGAGAAAAATCTGGGTCTTTCTAAAAACTGCTTTGTAAGTTACTTTTTCTTTATGGCTTCCTTTGTAAGTTACTTTTTCCTTATGGCTTCTGTGGGATTTTGTTGACATTTTCTTGTAGATGACCAGATCTCTTTCACCGTAATTAGTAATTATCCAGAAACGCACTGCTTGGTCAGTCTTACTGCCTAACTGTATACTATGGTGTCTTTTTTTTTTCACTGTGTAAATGCACTAAATAATTGCAACTGTGTTTTTAAAATTTTACTGCAATATTTGTGAGAGTGTGTGTGTGTGTGTGTGTGTGTGCACGTGTGTATATGATAAATGTACATACATGGACACTTGTTTATATGGTTAATCCGAAACTACTTCTCATGAAGCATCTCCCTGTTGCTAAGCATACTTTGCATCCCTCCTTTTTGGTGGGCGGAGCCTGTGTATGTTGAAGAGTCAGATTCAATTATAAAATAACAGATGGATTCCAGTATGACAGCTGGCAGTGACTTAGTACCAGTGCTATGTTCATCATCACAAGTCACATTTTAAAATGGAGTATATCTAGCCTATAAGAGTCTTTTGAAAAATTAATTCTTGTTTTTCTTCATGTTGAGAATTAGGCGTTATTGGGATGCTGCTAATCTCCACAATCATGCCTCATCAGATTTCACAAGCTAAGCCAAGTCAGTTTGGGCCAGTGCTTTGAGAAGGACTTCTCCTTTAGAGAGAAGCCTCTAAAAAATGTTCAGGTGTTACAGGAAAGGATGTAATTGATTCATCAGGTGGCGCTCTTCTGAGTGGGTTCTGCGCCAGTACCTCTTGAGGGGTGGTGTGATGGCCTTGTATGTCTGAGTGGCTCTGACCACTGAGCAGTCATTGGAGACCCTCTACTTTGGTTTTTAAAGTGGAGGTGAAATGGCTCCATGTGCCTGTACCAACTAGTGCAACTCACTCAACCAGAAAGGAGTCAGAAAGCCTCCCCAAATTTTGTATCTAAGATCAATTGGATCCATTGTTGATTTTTACACCCTTACCCAGAGTTTCATGTTATCATACTTAGCTGCTATGTTAGCAGATACTTAGCTGCTGGTAGCAGATGAAAATTAACCCCATATTTTGGGTTCAAGTAGAAATATATGAAGCACTGATTTCCTCGGGAAGCCATGGTGCTTGATGGATTAAAGACGATGTTCATATCTCCTCAGGTTGAATATACACACTCGTCTTTTGACTCTCTTGTGTATTTGTCACTATTCTCCTTCCTGGTTTTCAGGCATGTGTGTATCCTGAGGGAGGAGCGGGGGGGTGGTTATTTCAATGCTAGCCAACTCTTACCTTTTGGTGGATGCTGTGGCTTACTCAGTTTTTCTTTTATTGATTTAGATGAGGGTGCCATCTATTGCTGTGCATATTTATTCCACTAAAACCCTTGCACTAATAATTCTATCCCCCCTCCAAAAAAAAGCACATGTGTTAGCTGATTTTCCTCAGATTTTCTCTAGGGAGGGAGGAGGGAGCTATTGCTGTTGATTATATTTTTTTGTAAATGTGGAATCCTGCACAACTTTAGCATGCCCCGCGCTGTCCTTTTCCTTAGTGTTGCTTATGCCTAAGTCTTTTTTTTTTTTTTTTAAAGTTGGCACTCTCTGACTTGTGCCATATTTGTAAGTAAGAACTCAACTCCTGTCCTTCTGTGTGTTTTCGCAGCCATGCCCGGTTACGCTGTATGTGCACCTGCAACAGGTGTACCTTTTGCATCTGTCAGAGCTTCCTCAACTCAGACTTGCTGCAATCTGTAAAGAACAAAATCTTCACTGCAGTTCTTAACAGGTTCTTAACTTTATTTACTGGGTACCAGGCATTCTGTTAAAATACAAAAGGAAAAAAGTGGATGACTTATTTATTACATAGATACTCACTACCAAGACAACAAGCCAACTGATGCCCAACTAACTTCCACTAAAATTCTCACCGTGGTGACAATGTTTAGTTCTGGAATCATCCTCAATGTTTAAAAATTAATAGATATATTTAGGGGACTCTAAAGTAAGATTTTTGCCTTTTTAATTCAGAAAGTTAAAGTATTTTTTAAATTAGAGGATAAAAATGTGTAGGGAGATTGAAAATCTTTTGGCTGAGAGTTGCAGAAATAGATTAGGACTTTAGTAAGGAAAAGAGACATTGATCCCAAATGTTATAATGTATTCAGCTTGCATTCAAACAGTGCGACTTATAAAACCATACTAATGTGAACAATGTCTTGGGTTTGAAAACCTTTTCTATTGTTTAAATTATTTATAGTTTTTTTTGTTTTTTTTTTTTTACTTTTTAAGTACCTTGGATATTTATTTGAAAAGAAGACAATAGCCAACTTTAAGGATTCAAAGAAATATGGAAAAGGAAAAAGATCTATAGTACTAGTTTTTGAGGTCTTTATAATGGAACCCAACACATGAAGTTTGCTTAGAACATAATATGCTTTTGAAAAAGAGCAACAACAACAACAAAATAGGTTGTATATAGTCCCTCAAAGCAATAAACTTGGAAGTTATGTTCTTATTCCGGTCATGCTGCCTTTGTTCAAATTGATTTCACATTTTGTGAGCATTTAAGAGCCTAATTAATGTAATATTAATTTGTATCTAATGTCAAATTTTTATGTGTCCATGGATGAATTAGGTTTTTGAAATCATCCTGATGTCATTGGGAGCAGGGCTTAATTAAGACAGATGATCAAGCTAAGTAGATTTTGGTTAGAAATGAATCTTATTTGGGTTACTGTTGGACTCCCCCTGAGGGCCAGAACTGTACCAAATGAGTATGCTGGTTTGTGTTCACCGCCGGTGTAGACATGGCTACTAAACAGTGAGGCTGTATTGTATATGAATCAGAGATGGACTCTGCAGGCATCCTACAAGAGTTTCAGTGATGTTTTTTGAGAACTGTCAGCTCTGGAATAAGAATGCAGCTGTCTCAGGTGGTTGCTTTGAAGGGATCACCACTCTCATTTGGTGGTGAAGTTCTGCCTCTTGTCTTTTGAATGGCACCTTATAAAGAGTAACACAGATTCTCTCATGATGGCTATCTGAGAAAATGCAAGGCTAGTTTAAACCAAACAACATTCAGTAGCTGTGGAGTCAAAAATGGTAGAGTTGGAAGAGATTGTAGGATTCATCTGGCCTAACCTCCCATTAGACTGACTTCCTGAGAGCCTTCTTGAGAGAGTATTGTTTATCTGCTGATGGCTTTCCTCATTGGAGAAGGTTTTTGTTTTTGCTTTTTCTTTTTTTGACTAAAATGATTGCCCTTTAACTTTCTCTCCTTTAGTTTTAGTTCTGCCCTTTAGAACAACATACGACTATTCTACTCCCTCTTCAACATAGCAATCCTTCAGACATTTGAAGACGGCCAGCATGTCTCCCCTAATTTTCTCTTCTCCAGGTAGAACATCCCCATTTCTTTCAGCTGTTTCTTAACTTAGTCGGTTTAGTGACCTCATCATTTCTTGTTTCCCTCATCTGAAAGCCCCTTAGGTGTTGAGAGTACCTCTTAACAAGTGCCCCTGAGAGTGGAGAATGGTGCTTCAAGTGTAATCTGACTTTCCATAACGGTGGGCAGTCATGTTCCACAGTTAGGATAGCACCTGTCTACTGCGTGAACTCACTGTGTAGAAGCCTCAGCCCACTGTGGATGTGTATTAATCTTGGGGTTAACTGAAATCAGATTTTTTTTTCATGTGAAGTGCTATTAAAGCAGTGTTCCCTCCTCCCTAATTGTGTCTTTGACATTTTTAGTTGGCCCTCTGAAGCTAACTGCAGATACATATATATCTCTATTAAATGTCATATTCCTTTCAGTCCATTTGTTCTAGCTCAGTCATTTCAGATATTGTTTCTGTCATTTGTCCCATTATATATCTTTCTCAGCATTGTGTTATTTGCAAATTTGGTAGCTATGTTTTTATCTTTCAAGTTAGTGATAAAAAGTAATGTTGAATACCCAGCGATTAGAGAGTGAGGTCAATCAAGCAAGCAAACCCTTTAGTGCTCTACTGGAGAATGCTTTTCCCCGTGACACAGATTCAGAATTTTGGGGGAAAGATTATTCTGCCAATTAAAAATATTTTATTATCCAGCCCATGTTTTACCTTGTTATCTTACAGGAAATTTCATGGAGAGCTCTTCTGAAATCATTACAATTTCTACCACATTGCTCTGATCTACCAATGTGTTAATTTTATCTAAATAGAAAGTGACATCTATTTGGTGTCTTATTCTTGATGAACTTACCCTGGCTCCTAATAATTGCTGATCATAAACCATCTGTTTCCTTCTAGAAGCTCTCGATTGTACATAACTGCAGATTGATTTGTTGTCTGCATCTTCAGTGAGAGTTTTAGTTTTAGGTTGGTTTAGTGAGCTTCCCAGTGAAAGAAGTTGGGTGTGCATTAATGGATGAGATTGCTCATCATAAATTGCTCTGTATAGTGATCCTTGAAGAAGAATCAGTACATTTTGTCATGTCTACTTATAAACTAGAAATAATTTAATGGCAATGTCAGCATACATCACTGACATCTGGTAATCAAGAAGGGAAAGATTGAAAAAGATGAGGCAGGGAACCCATGCACTTTTCAAAGAACTCCTTCCTCTTCCCTGGTAGGTATTTCACTAATTTATTTTCTAGAAGTCCAGTGGAAATTTATGAGTTCCATATTGAAGTTTCTTCGAATTCACAAAAGGATTGTTAGATGAGGTAGGCAAGGGTGGAAGCCAAAAGTGGAAATGCCTACAGGGCCTGGATGGATAATGTTAGTGAAAGAAGGTGGCCGAGGAGAAGTAAGAGAGGTGGGGACAATGACAGGTCCTGTCTGAAAGAGGCAGCTGTGTCTCAGCTCCAGCTATTGGTCGTTGTCCAAGTGTGGTGTTACCAGGACTTATGATTCTCTGACATCAGATGTCGGGATTTTTATATGAAAATTCCTGCTGTTTAAATGAAAGCAATGAAATTTTTAAAATTTAAAGTATTAATCAGAACAAAGAAGACATGTTTGCAGGCCAGCATTTTGTAACTTCAGTCTTAAGACATAGCCTAGAGTTGTGAAAGTGCGGGCCAAAAAAAAAATAAGTACACCTAAGGAATGAAAATGCCTTTTACAAACACCCCACCTACTCCTTTCTCTTTAAAAACTTGAAAAAGTAATCTCATTAGTGGAGTGAGAATGGAACTACTTTCTATGGAACCACTTTTTTCACCATTGGTTTGCTGTGCCAGGTATATCTTAATATTACATAAATGGAAAAAGAGATTTAGTAATTGAGTAAAAGTCATACAAGAATTTTTTACTCTTCATTCAATAGGGATGATTTTTTACTCAATAAGTCTTAGGTCTTTGGTTTTAGAAATCTTTTGTGCCTAGCATTTGATTTAGACATGTAAATAAACAATTAAAAAATTTTCCTTTAAGGCAAAAATGTTAAATGTCTGCAAAGAAATTAATAGACAAATATTGGTATATACATGCTGTTCTCAAGTTAGTACATTGTTTTAATGTGCTAATAAAAATGTTGGTCACTAAAATAGAAATTACTTCCAGATAATACATGTTTGGGCCCACATTCTCCCCTTATGTCATTCTCCCACCACTTTGATTTATTCATTTAAGTACTTAAGTACCTGCATTAGATAGGATCCTGCTGTGATCTGGGGCAAAATATCATACAAATATGAAGATCTAGGCATGTATTTAAATACCTTTCTAAACATTATGTTAAAATTTTGTAAACTTTGATTATATTTTCAGTGACCTTAGTGCCTTATGCTAACATTAAACCTGATCTGACAGGATCTATGTCAAATTAATTAATTTATACTTAGGCAGTTTCAACAGTTCCAACATTTCTGAAATTGTCCATGTTTCCCCTGTCTTTGACCAGAAAAAATTGTTTTTGTTTTTAGCTAATTGACTATCACGACATATTTCAAGTAGAAAGTAGTAATACAAATTTTTTTTCTTTCAACTTGAATTGAATGAATATTGGTTTAACTACATATCTGATGTGTGACTTTGTTGTTGGGTAATTATGGTCTCAGCCTTTAGATCTGGATAGGTTTATGTTTTTCTTGAGAACAATTTATGAATAGCTGGAATTATTTGAATTTAAATACATTTGGAGGGTGAGTCGTATGTGGCCAGATGATTGCAGTCTTTGGCAATGCTTTCATTTCAAACTGTGCAAATCACGTTATTGGAGAAAAATACCTTGTGATTATAGTTATAAATACCTCTTAAATCTAAAGGTGTTAAAATGAACTATGTAGGACTGGACTGGCTTATTGGTTTGGACTCCCCAGGGTTTTAGTCTGTTAAGCATTTATTGTTTTAATTTTAGCACACTTTTGCTTTGCATGAGGATGTTGTTCTACGCTAGTGTGCAGTGCACTCTAGTGCACCAGGGTACTCCAATGTGCAGTGTACTCTAGTGCACCAGTGTGTACTCTAGTGCACTACTGTAGTGCACCAGGGTACTCTAGTGTGCAGTGCACTCTAGTGCACCAGGGTACTCTAGTGCACTACTCTAGTGCACCAGTGTACTCTAGTGTGCAGTGCACTCTCATGCACCAGGGTACTCTAGTGCACTACTCTAGTGCACCAGTGTACTCTAATGTGCAGTGTACTCTCGTGCACCAGGGTACTCTAGTGTGCAGGGTACTTTAGTGCACCAGTGTGTACTCTAGTGTACTACCATAGTGCACCAGTGTACTCTAGTATGCAGGGTACTCTAGTGCACCACTCTAGTGCACTACTCTAGTGTGCAGGGTACTGTAGTGCACTACTGTAGTGCACCAGGGTACTCTAGTGTGCAGTGTACTCTAGTGCACCAGGGTACTCTAGTGTGCAGGGTACTCTAGCCAGCACTTTAGTTTGCCCCTTCCTTTAAATGTCCACTTTGATTTGTCTGTCTGTGCCACCTAGTCATTTTTTACCTCCTCTTGATCCTTTCCCCAGCTGCGTTTCAGTGTCTAGTCCTCCCATTTTTCCTAACCTGTAGTTTGATCATATTGTTTATTTTACAGTTTATCATTTTGGTGTAGTTTTCTTTGATACATATTTTGGTTCTCTTATTTCTTTGTACAAATTATTTATTCTTATTACTTCCTAAGTTTGGTAATAGTATTTTACTTTAGCAACAAAGTGTGTAACTCCACACTGAATATGATGGATGGTCATACCCATGTATTTTTTTACTCTGCTTTTCAATGTATTTTTAGAATTTGTATACATGAGACATTTATTTTAATCCATTCATTAATGACTTACTTCATTTGCCCTTATTACTTTACTAATCACCTAAGTTCCTCCACATCGCTTAAAGTCATGTTACTTAATATAGGAACTCTATTTTTGAAGAAAGGTGTTTTACAGTTGTCACACCAAAATGAACTGCCTTTCACAGGATTGCCTTAAAAAGAGGATGGTTTCCTAGAAATCTTAATGTTACAGAGATTCCATTGGGAATATAAGAGTCCATAAGATACTATGTTACAGTAAAATACTGCATTTTAAGGAAGTGCATCCTGTGTTTTAATTTCATATGAAACTTTTATATTTATATGAAAGGTCCTTACAAGGCTTTTCTTTGAATTTGAATGCATATACATGGTCATGCATTTAAAATTGCACCAGAATTTTGTTATAGATTCTTGCTAAGTAAGCTGCTGCTGCATATAATTTAAAAAATTTTTGCCATTTGATTAGTATTTTAAAGGACACGACAGAATGGAGTTTGCTTATTCCAGCCTTTATCAGTAGTTAACATATAAACATTATTTATTTCCCATGTATTTACAGTCATCTGTGAATTTTTATTCCTCTAATGCTTGGTGAAGCATTTGACATTGCCCACCTGTGTCCTTTTCCTAAGTTTGTTACTGTTTAGGCATGCTCAGTTAACAGCTTTCTTATGATTTGTGTTGCAGTTCATCTTCGTTGAACACTATATTTTGATTTCTTAACCTATTTTGAGAAATATTAAAATATTTCATACCTACTAGGTATGAATTGTTCAATAGGAGAATTGTCATTATTAAAACTATAATTAACAGTAATGGCATTACTATTAAAGATAAATATAAAGAACTACTTCACCAGGAAGAAACATAAAGCAGGGAGAGGAAGAAAAGCAGGGAGATCCAGAGACATTTTTTTTAAGTTGAAAAACAAAAGATTTAACTATAGTTTCGATGACCTCAGTATAATTTTCAATTTGAGATGTGTAATTACAAATAGGAAAAAGCTATGATATCTGTGAACCCTAGTTAACTTTAGGTTACATGCATTACAGTTGGATAGACTGTTTCATAGTATTAACTTAAAAATGCATACCTGAGATACATGTATGGAAAGAATTATAAAACTAGGAGACTGTTCATTTTTAGTGCCTTTACACACCTTGGAGTTGTGTTTGGAAAGGGTGAAGTGGTAAGATAGAAGAATAAAAAATATGAAATTCAAATTTATTTCTAAGAAGTTGTATGGGAGGACTGATAAAAGTGACTGGGCGGAAACGACTCTTCCACAGTCTCTTAACTTCACTGCTTTTGAGTATGTACTATTGAGCTTTTCTTTCCTCTGCATAATAGCCTGCAATCTAAGGCTAGATTAGCTGATAGCTGGACCTTTCTGAATTCTCCTCCTGCCTCAGATTCTAACTTTTGCAGACATTTAGGTCTCTGCAGTACAGGCATACCTTATTTTATTGTGCTTTGCTTTATTGTGCTTCGAAGATATTGTGGTTTTTACAAATTGAAGGTTTGTGGTAACTGCATTTTCAGGTGATCGTTAGCATTTTTTTTAGCGATATTTATAGTATTTTTAAATTAAGTATGTGTATGGTTTTTTCTTTAGTAATAATGCTATTGCACACTTAATAGACCACAGTATAGCATAGACATAATTTTTCTATGCACTGGGAAGCCAAACAGTTCATCTGACTCACTTTATTGCAATATTCACTTTATTACAGTGTTCTGGAACTGAACTCATAATACCTCTGAGGTATGCCTGTATAGTTTTTATACGTCATATATAAGGTCTTGTAACACATTATAGAGAACAAAATTAAAAATACCTATTTGGGAATAGCTGGAATAGGTTTAGTTCCAAGAGCCCTTTATAAAGGATTTGATTATTCTATGATTCTGAACATTGCAGTTGATAACATTCCCTTTATTATTGGTTAAATACACTGAACCCCATAAAGATTTAGTTCATGTTCTTATATTTGCTATAAATTGCAGAGTTAATTAGAGCATGTTGTATGCCTTCTTTAAGGCATTCTGTGTAAAGGTGCATAGGAATTTTGGTCCATTGTTACGTACCTTCTGTGACCTTCACACAGTTTTTAATTTACTTCTTTATTGCCTGAATTTTGGAAACATTTCCTTCTTTCTGCCTTATTAAGTAGCAGCCTTAATAATACCTAGGTCCAAACTTGTTGGTTTGCTCCCACACTTGGGTCAAAGAGTGCTTGTTGTCTGATTGACATGTGGGCCCAGAGCACTTTTAAGCCAAAAAGCCAGCATTCAGGGCACAGGGATTCTCTGCCTAAGAACTCAAAAGCTCTGGCAAGCTTTATATGATTAATTAAGGTTATATTTTACCACTTAGTCATTATTTCTTATGTTGTAAAAAGAGATACTGCTGAACCTAAGTTATTTTATTCCACATACAATACAGAAATGTGTGATTCTGGTATATCAATATATTGGAAAAAAAAGAACATTTTTATATACACACACACACACATTTTTGACCCTGTAATTTTCATTTTGGGAAAGTCTATGTTAAGGAAACTGTTTTAAATGTAGTGGAAAATGTTATGTAAAATAGTGTTTATCACTTTAGTTACAGGTATCTGTAAATGGAAATAGCCACCAATAAAAATACAATGCAGCTATTTAAAGGGATGTTTCTATAATTCATGGAAAAGACCTTATGTAATATATTTAAAGGATATAAAATATATAAACTATACGCATTGTGTTTGCAGCTATGTAAGAAATACATTTTAAAAAAGCCTAAAAGAAAATACCACAAATTTTAATTAGTTGCCTTAGGTGACTCTTAAGTGATTTTTTCCTTCCTACTTTCATTTTCTCATATAATGTGCTTATATTACTTTTTTAATAGCCAAAACGTAAGAAAAAACATACAGTAAGACATTATAATTTATTCTAAGATATTTTATATGAGTCATTTGGAAAGAATTGTGGAAGAATTGCTTTTTGCTTGAGTTTAGACATGAATTAGGAAGCAGCTTTTTGAAACTGTTGCTCTGCTTCTGCTTGAGACCTGAAATGACAAGCATGGCTCAGTTCTTCACACTTATGGGGTACAATTAAGATCACACTTTTGTCTATTCAGGTGTTGTTAGGCAGGCAGTGCAAATGTGCCATCCATTATAAATGTGTTTTCCTTATAAATAGAGCCTGGTTAATGTAGCTTTTAAATGCATATGGTAAAAGCATAAAATAATTCTCTAAGTAGCTTTCTGTCTAAAAAGTAGTTTTCCATGTCTAAAAATATCTTAAGCAACTACTGTAACATCAATGGAGTCATTGAAATGTACTTTATAAGTTAATGGTTGCCTTGAGATTTAAACTAGCTGTATATTGAACATGTATCTATTATTGTTTGTCATCTATAAATATGAAGTGCTGTTTTGCCTATTGAAGGCTATACTGTAGCTTAGGGAAAAGTAATAATTACTATCTGGAAATGCAAAAGAAAGCTAAGCATAAAGTCAGGCAGAATATATTATTTCATGAATGGTACTACTTCTCAAAATACAACAAAAGGAGAGGCTTCCCCAGTGGTTGGTTCAGTGGTTAAGACTCCCTTGCTTCCACTGCAGGGGTTGCGGGTTCGATCCCTGGTTGGGGAACTAAGATCCCACATGCCATGCAGTGTAGAAAAAAAAAAAGCCACACAACTACAGCAACAGCAAGGAGAGCTAAGCTGTGTTAACAGATTCCATACTTGAAGAATATTTATAAGAAATTATTTTCACTGATTTTAATGTCACTATAGCTAACATTAATCCTAACCCCGTTTTATACTTACTTTATAATTAAGTATTAAAAAAAAGTGTAAAAATATTTTCTGTTTGTGAAGACGCATGAAAATCACAGAGAGACCAAAGCCGGAGCAGAACTCTGATGCACTTTGAGCCCGTGTTCTCACTTTCAGTCCTCTATGTCTCTGCTGACTTGGAGTTGTAAACTCTGAAACTCTCGTCATAGGACCATGACAGTCAGAGTTTGGGATGTTTTACTCTTTTGTTTTTTTTTTACAGATATATGTTTGTAGTTTTTAGTAATCAGAAATTAGAAGCATCTCTCAACTTCATGACTAATAGTTGTTAGCCTCATTTTGAGTAAGTACTTCTAGTCACTGAATATTGTCAAGTACTGTTTGTAATATTAGTTTCCAGGGCTTCTCTTAGTCTTTCAGATATACCAAGACCAGCCTCTGGGGGATACACAAAGAAGGTATATAACAGCCTTAGGTTTCTCTGCATGGTATGTGAGTGTTTTAAAAGAGTATATATAGATAGGTTTTTTTTAAGTTTGGCAGTATTTTAGCGGATAAATTCGTTTCAAATATAGAAACCATGAGATGCATCATATAATAGGATGGCAACTCAGTTTACGTGTGGGATGCTTAATCAAGAGAGATTACTTTCAGTCCCCTTCTTTTGTGAGCTGTGCTGTGAACTGCAAACTGTATGCATGTGTATACAAGGTTAAGAGCCCGGGTAGCTGAGTGGGGTGCCATGCTGTTAGCAGACGACGAAGGCAGTATTACTCACCAGGTGCACGCCGTCAGCTCTGTAGAAGATTCCATCTTCATGGAGTCATCTCACGGTCCACTTTTTCTTGAAGCCAGGTAACATTTCCCACAACCAGTAGGGTTGGCTATGTTGGAGTTTTTCCTGTTGGAAAAACTAGAAAAAAAAACTAAAAAAACCTAAGTATTTTCTTCCCTTTTTTTTTCTTTTTAATGAAATACTGCCTGTTGGAAGAACTAACTTGCAAGGTGGCATGAATCTGTGTTATCACTTTGCTTGGTAAAATGATAATTATGTAAGGAGTGACTTTTTTTAAATAGAAACTGGGGAGGATAAGGAGTTGGAGTGCTGTGTGTTGTTTTCTCTGTGGTGGTAAGGCATGGAGCACTCTGCTGGTATGACAGCCTTGCTTCTTAGGGATGTACAGATTGCATTGTGTGATAACTAATCTGATTGTTCACTCTTGACTATTACTGAGGCAAGGTAGTTTTGTACAGTTTATATATTCTTGGCTCTTAACTCTTTTGCTTGTGTCAGTGTCTTGGTCTTTTAATGATGTCTGACTCTTGCTTCAAATCTGTTTGTTTATTAGTTCAGTTGTAAAATAACCTAGGCAGTTTGTCTAAACTCTTAATCCTGTAAGTTTTCTATATCACCTCAATTATGTTCACTTAACTAAACCTTCAGTGACACTTGAATAAAATGTTCCCACTTTTTCTTTGAAGCTTAATCTTCTTTATGGTAAGCTGTCATACTTGAGACCCTTGAGGGTGCTTAGCAGTGTTATTAACTGAGCATGCTCACAAACTCAGTTTGTGGTACAGGCTGTCCTTGGTCTTGTCATGCATAATATGGCTTCTTTTGTGTCATTTATCTTTCAGTCCATCATGTTACATTATGTCCTTTGGTTGGTACCATTGTCACTGCCTGTCTGACTAATACCAGAGTTTGGTTTGTTTGTTTTTTCTTCTTTCTTTAATCAGCAGTAACCAAATTAATGCAAACTGGTAAATCTTCCCCCTTCCTTTTTGGGATTTTTTTTTTTTGGGTAAATTTTTATGGGACTCAGTGTTTCTAAAGTTGATTTTAAGCATTGCTATTAGAAAAGTATTGTCACTTGTCACTTAACTGCTTACAAGATAGTTTTTGGTTCCTGGGGACAGGAGATTCCATGAAATTGACTCTCAAAATTGTGTTGTTTCAGTCTTAACCTCTCATTTTGAAGGACCATGCTGGTATTAAAAAGTGGCAGGTTGATTTGTCTAAGTTCTCCATTTCTCTTGTGAAGAAAATTTGTAACATTTTAGATGTTGTTTACTCCCAAATGTCTACAGTATGTCTTAAGACAGTGACTATCTAAGCAGTGTACATAGGGCCTTATTGACAAATGCTTTTGGTGACCATTACTGTATGCAATTAGTCTGACAAGTGTGCTAATACTTCCCTAAAAATAGACTGTCCACATAACTTTTTTTTCATACTAATCATGTTTTAAACATTAATTATATTTTTTGACTACAGGCACGTGACACAAGCTGACCTCAAGAGCTCCACGTTTTGGCTTCGAGCAAGTTTTGGTGCTACTGTTTTTGCAGTTTTGGGCTTTGCCATGTACAAAGCATTACTGAAACAGCGATGATTAAAAAAAAAAATACTGGACCTACCAAAAATAAATACTTTTATGTACATTCTGAATGCTTTAAATTCCGCTAGAAATATTGAGATATTTATACATTGCAGAGTTACTTTATTAATATTTGTAATTCATGCATAAGAGTATTTTAATGATAGCTATAACTGCAGTATTGGCTAGCATATGAAAGAAGCAACTTAACAGCCAAACTAAAATGGCTAACTTTCAGAGGCCAAAAGGGAATATTTTGTAAATAATGTACATATTCAGGCAAGATACGGTCTCCCAGCCTGAGTTCCAGAAACAATGTTTCTGGACGTTACGACGTGGTATTGTCAGTGCTCAGCTGGCTCACTCTCCTAGATTTAAGTCAGCTCTGAGATTGTATTTTACTCATCGATCACTTATTTATTTCACATTTACTCAGAATGATCTTTGGGTACTTTGAGTACACAAGGCACAATTTGCCATTTTCTCTCTGTTTTTAAAAAACATGACTTTCCTTCAGTCCCGTCCTTTATGGTAGGCCAGCCTTGAAGTCATCGTACAGTCTAAAAATTGTGTAGTTGAACGTGAGGCTCTCCTCTAAGGAAGGGGGAAGCTAAAGGCACTTAGCAGAGGTGTCACTCGTATGATTATGTTGCTTCCTTTGTCAGTATGTTGAATTTTATAGCCCTTTCAATCAAAAGAGAAAACAGATTTGTATATTATCAATGTTTTTAGTTTAAATAAACAGTCACCATTACTACTACTGAATTTCCTCCCAAAGTGTAAATTGTTCTATAATGGCTGTGTCTATTATAGTATATTACAGTAGCTGCATGTGTCATGAATTGTTCTATATCTGGCTAGGATAACCTAGAAGCAGCACTTTTTTAAATGGTAAAATAAATCTGATGAATATAAACTCTCATGATAAACCTATTTTTTCCATCATTGACCTTTTCAAGTATTTAAATAAATAACTGCTGTGTACTGTGCTCTTGAGTTTTTTGTCTCATGAAAGTAAGTATTTCTGGGAATTTCCCCGGTGGTCCAGTGGTTCGGACTCGGCCCTTTCACTGCTGTGGCCTGGGGTTCAATTCCTGGTCAGGGAAATAAGATCCCACAAGCCACACAGTGTGGCCAAAAAAGAGGGGAGAAAAAAGTAATTATTTCTGTACAGATGAAATGAAATTCCTCTGGTTTCTGTCTTTCTTATCTTATAAATTATTTTTTATACAGAAAGATAATACTTATTGGGAAAGAAGACTTATTAAGAGGAAATCTGTTTTAAAGTTGTGGGGAAATCTATTAGGAAAGAGCAGTTGTTTTTCCCTACACATACCTAACTGATACAGTTTTACTACTATGATTTACATGTTTATTTTCTCCTTTAACATGGATTTTTTTTCCCCCTTTGCCATTCTGAGGGGTGTTTTCTCCGAAGATCACATTCCTTGAGCAGCTAGTAACAATATAATTTACTAGCTATGAGCTTGTAAAATATTATGTGCCATGCTCATCTGCACACTTCCCCATCTCCCTCCCTCACATTTTCATTGTGAATCTGAGGAAAAGGAGAATTGAGCGAAGAAAAGTCTGCTGACACCTCATTTTCATTATTTCCTGAGAATTCCTCATTTACCAAATAAATTTCAGTTATACAGCTTCCAGTTCAGTTAATTCTTTCCTCCCAAGTTCTTCCTTGTTCCAACTAAAATGTTATTTTACGTGAATATGCTTTGTAGATTGTTGTGTTTGTGAGAAACAGAGGAGAGAAGGTAGTTTCCCAAAAAGGTGAAAAGCAGTGTGTTTACATGTTGCGATTTTTCTCTCTCAATCTTTTCGTTTGAAGTGTCTGATTGTCAAGAAGGCAGACTGGCAGCTGCCCTCTGTCTTTCCCTGCTCTTGACAGCAGCCTCCCTCTGCTCTCAACCCCAGGCGGGGTTGAGTTTGCAGAAGAAACACTGCCTTCACCTCTTTAACTTCCAGGCTCATGCAGGTCCTTTTCCTTCTTTCATATCCACGTTAGGGACTAGTTAATGTAGGAAAATGTGTGAATGAGTACAGCAAAAGGCTTCTTCTGGCTGTTACAGTATACTCAGATGATCGCTATAGGAATTTGAGGGTTGAAAGGAAACCTTACACTTTGTGCCAATGGCATTCTCTTTTAAAAGAACAGTTCTGAAGCTGTTTGCTACAGCGTTTTAATGAATTTTTGAGGCAGTCCTGTGAAGGAACGTCACTTTGAAGGTTTGTAGTCCCTTGTCGTGATGTAGTAACTTAGCCTTAATGAGCACATCCCATGCTGTTGCTTCTTGCCATCCATCTGTTCTTTCTCTTTCACATTTGACCAAAAAAATGGGCCATGTCTCACACTGTCAGAGCTCCCCGTGCTGTGGTGGGAGTGGGCCCTGATGTTAGGAGTTTGGGGAGCATGTCACCATTCTGAAGTGGTCTGTGAAGAGATAGGAAGGCTGTAGGCATCTGTGCAGATCGGCTCATCACCTGTAGGGGAAGGCACCGCAGAGGAGGCGTCCTGCTGAGCCGATCCTGAATGAAAGCAGAGGAGGCAACTGGATAGTGACTAGCAGAGGGGAAACAGAGGTAAGTGCTCAAACGATACAGCGTGGAAACCTTTCCTAAACAGACCCTCAGAATGCAACTGGTGTTAGCTATAATGCCTCTTCTTTCTGAACTGTACTAGTAAATGTCCACGTAAAAGTGTCTTTCTTTTCTTTTCTTTTGCATGCCTGCATGCTGTCTCTTCTGTCATGTTCGACTCTTTGCGACCCCGTGGACTGTAGCTCACCAGGCTCTTCTGTCCATGGGGCTCTCTAGGCAAGAACCCTAGAGTGGGTTGCCACGCCCTTCTCCTGGGTACCTTCTCGACCCAAGGATCAAAGCTGTGTCTCTTTCATCTCCTGCATTGGCCAATGGGCTCTTTACCACTAGTGCTACTTGGGAAGCTCTTATTTTGTTTTATTGGAGTACAGTTTGTCTTTGTTTCTGCTGTAAAATGGAGTGAATCAGCTATGTCTATACATATATCCCCTCCCTCTTGGACCTCCCTCCCATCCCCACCCCATCCCCCTATCCAGGTCATCACAGGGCACCAAACTGAGCTTCCTGTGAAAAGTGTCTTGAAAATATATGTGCACATCTTAAAAATGGGTACGTGACCTGATTTTCATTAGCACATTTATCTATTTGGTATCCTCACATTTTTGAGTCCATGTGTTCTTAGGAAGCTGACTCCGGACTACATGCTTTTTAAGAAACACCCTATGGCAAGACTCTAAATTTATTTAATGTTTCTATTAATAATATGAGAATGCACCATGCTGGTAGTCTGAACCAAAAACCTTGATCCCCAGTTTCACAGTCCCAATAACCCATTTGTTAAACCTCTAATCTTGCAAGTAATTCTTGTTTTTTAGACCCTATTTATCAAAAAGCTCCATCAGTGAGAGTGAATGTCTGTTAACCTGTTTGGCTGTCAGCTCTGTGGAAGTCTCTGATCTGTGAGTATCACGGCTAATGTGTTTTAGATCTCTCTAGTGCATCCCACATTCAAAAACTGTGTTCACTTGCCTCCCGTGGCATGCTCACACTTGCTACACCCTTTGTCCCAGTTGTTTTTGTTTCAGAAGGTACGGACACCTTACTGGAAAGCGAGATTTTGATTCATTTGGAAACATTTCCTAAGTTCATGGTGCCATTCTGGTTCCCGGCTGTATTTTCCAGTGATAGTGTTTTGCTCTGTAGATTTTCTCTTCTGCTTTAGCATAGAGAGCTTCAGAAATTGAGATAGTGAAACTGAGAGATTGAAAGCTGCCTCTTGGGTACCCACACACAGGGAGGCATTGCTAGTATTAGCTTCATATGTTGAAAAATCCAAGTTCCATGCAAACACTTTTCCTCGTTCAGTATTTCCTACTCATTCTTCACATATAGGTCTTTTATAATCAGGTGACCTTTGGAAGTGTTTATTATCCGAATGATATTGGTATATAGGATGTGGTGTAACTTAGGGGTCACAAACTTTTTCTCTAAAAGGTCAGAGAATAAATATTTGAGACTTTTGCGGCTGCTCAACTATGTCATAGCAAAAAAGCAACCGTAGAAAATTGTGTAAACGAGCATGACTGTGTTCCAATAAAACTTTATTTATAGGCGCTGAAATTTGAATTTTTCATAATTTTCATTTGTCAGAAAGTATTCTTAGTTTGATTATTGTAACCACTTAAAAATGTAGAAACTATTCTTAGCTCACAGGCTGTAGAAAAACATGCTGTGGGCCAGATTTGACTAACTCCTTGGTGTAATTGACGAAGATACTAGTAGTAAACACATAGCAAGTTAAAAAAAATTATCTGATTGTTTTGGAATTCAGAAAGGTGCAGTACTAGGAAGAACTTAAAATGACTTTAGTCATGTTTTAAGTGTTTGATTGGCTCCCTTCTTACTGAAGATACTGGTCACTAGGACCTGGTGCCCTGGAAGAGCTGGCACCAGCCTCAGAGGGCAGCATTGTGCTCGTAAGGGGAGTGTCCACCTCCTCTAAGCACACCGGGAGCTGTTCTCTTGGTACTTTATCAGTGTGTGCTTTCCCTTTGTCCAGTTACCTTACTGACCTATGTAGAATGTGAAAGAGTTCCACAAGAATGTTTAGCTTGACCTCTAGTTATCTGGGACTATTCCTTCTATGCATGACAGTGTCATAATGCCTCTTACTTCTTTAGATTGTAAAGTCAGAATTTCAGAGCTTAAATAGACCACAAAGATCATCTGTCCAACTCCATACTTCGATTACATAAACTAAGCACAAAGCCACACTATTAGTGTAAGCCTGGGCAGGGCTGGAACTCAGATGTCCTGACTTCCCAGTTCAGCCCTCCTTCTACTGGAGGAACCAGCCTTAACACTTGCCCTGACTTTATACGTTTAGTAAATATGCTGTATGTTCAGTTTAAAAAGACAGGCCAACAACAAAAAAGATAGAGAAAGCAAAAAAACCAATAAAGAGTTTGACATTTCTATCACCAAGAAGGGTTAAAGTTGGCAAAGCAAATTTTCTGGATGCTTTTCAGTTCCTCGGAGGCATTTTGCCTTCCCTTCTGGTAGCTGTCACCAGGTAATTGATGATGTCTATTTAGAGGAGTGCAGGCTTGGCGGTTAGGTTTATTTCAGGTGTAGATAATTGAGGGAAGGTAAGGATGTAACTACTCTTTTAAAAGCAGTCTTTATGGTTTTTGTTTAATTGTTCTAAAATTGTTAATGTTGAAAAAATTACTGTTTTGCTTTTTATTTATTAACAGAAAAGTACCTTGGAACAGGGGCTTTAATTGAAGGGAAAAACAGAAGTTTTGTCATTAACCGTTTTTATCTCTGCTTCTCCAGTCTGCCTCTGGGATTTCTGTAATTCCAGCATCTTTTATCCCAACTTGTTCTGTATACCGTCTAGAAGAGCATCAGGGACTGTGTGTGTCTTCATTTCCTGATGGTGGTGGTGGTGGTGGTGGTGTTTATAGTCGCAAAGTCGTGTCTGACTCTTTGTGACCCCATGGACCATAGCCGGCCAGGCTCCTCTGTCCATGGGATTTCCCAGTCTAGAATACTGGAGTGGGTTGCCATTTCCTATGCCAGGGGCTCTTCCCAACCTAGGAATGGAACCCGAGTTTCTTGTGCCTCCTGTATTGGAAGGCAGATTCTTTACCACTGCTCCTGCCTAACCTTAAAGTACCCAGGGGGATACATGCCAATCTGCTTGTGTCTAATTTAATTTTCTTGATTTATTCAACCTTTTCTTGAGAAACCGCTTTACTCAGTTACAGCAGCCCTTGTGGATACACTTGACTAGCAGCCATGGAGACTAATCTCTTAGTGCTACTGACAGTTCACTAGGCTGCTGGCAGAGGAATAGAAAAGCATGGACTGAAGAGCTAAGAGTTGGAATGCCAACTCTGCCTCATTCAGCGTGTAAATCCCTTGACTCTTCTGCTTCTCTCTCCTGTCTCTCTAAAATGAAGATTAGGGTCATTGTGTACATTCACTGAGCTCCGTCCCTGCTGGTATTTCACCTTCTTCCTTCCCCCGGAAAATAGATCTTTGTCCCCACAGCAGACAGCACCTGGGGGCAAGCCTCTGCCCCACCCCCCGCACTTGTGCAGGGCTGAGCCGTTGCATCTGGGTGAGCTGCCGAGGCTTGGGTGGCAGCCAGATTTTTTTTGCTACATGTATCTGACAAATGTCTTGATGAAGTTGTCTGGGGTATTGGGGCCAGGAATGCGTCCCTCACCCCTATTGTCTTGGCAGGTGTTGTAGATAGCTGATTTTCCTATCTGGCTGACTGCTTTCTCAGTCTCTTGCTGTTCAACCTGTGTTCACCCTTTTAAAAGAGTTAGCACACTCCAAGGTTCTGTCCTGAGTTTCCTCATCCTTTCTCTCTCTGCTGTCTCTGGGTGATCTCATCAAGAACCCTGATTTTTTTTTTTAACTTTTTATTTTAAAATAATTTGAAACGTTAAAAGTTGCAAAAATGATAATAGGGTTTGCCTATTCTGAGCATTTCATATAAATAGAGTCTACAATATGTGGTCTTTTTGTGCCTGGCTTTCTTTTTTTTCGGCTGTGCTGGGTCTTCATTGCTTTTTTTTTAATCAGGCTTTTCTCTAGTTGTGGCAAGTGGGGCCTACTCTTTGTTGCAGTGTTGGGGCTTCTCTTGCAGACCACGGGCACAGGCTAACAGCATGTGGGCTTCAGTAGTTGTAGCACAGAGGCTCAGTAGCTGTGGCTCGAGGGCTCGAGGGTGTGGGCTCAGCAGTTGTGGCGCCCGGTCTTCGTTGCCCCTCACAGTGTATGAGGTCTTCCTGGGATGAGCGATTGAACCTGGGTCCCCTGCATGGGCAGGCAGATTCTTATCCATTGCGCCCTCAGGGAAGTCCAGCTTCTTTCTCTTTAGCCTGCTTTCAAGGTTCATCCACGTTGCAGCATGTGTCAGCGCTGCATTCTTTTCTCTGGAGAGGGAGCGGAGTCATACGTCATTGTATGGCTCTGCAGTGTGCCTCAGCAACATTGCAAGTTTGGTATCAAACCCCCAGGTAAAGCAGATGTTGCAGTAAAGTGAGTCACTTGAACTTTTTGTTTTCCCAGTGCATGTAAAAAGTTCTGTTTACACTATCTTGTAGTTTATTAAATGTGTAATAGCATGATGTCTTAAAAGAACCATGTGCATACCTTCATTTAAAAATACTTTATTACTGAAAAAATGCTCACCACCCTCTGAGCCTTCTTGCCTCAGTGCTGAAGGCACTGAGTAGGGTGGTGGTTGCTGAAGGTTGCGGTGGCTGTGGCAGTTTCTTAACAAGATAACAGTGAAGTTTGCCACATCAATTGACTCTTCCTTTCACAAGTGATTTCTTGATAACACGGGATACTGTTTAACAGCACTTTACCCACTGTAGGACTTCTTTCAAAACTGGAGTCAGTTCTTTTAAACCCTGTCACTACTTTATCAACCAAGTTTATATAATATTCTAAATCCTTTGTCGTCACATCAACAGTCTTCATAGCGTCGTCTCAAGAAAGCACTTTCTTAGCTCATCCCTGAGAGGCACCTTCTCACCCGTGAAAGTTAAATCATGGGATTGCAGCAATTCAGGCACATATTCAGGCTCCACTTCTAACTCTAATTCTCTTGCTGTTTCCACCACGTCTGCAGTTACTTCCTCCACTGAAGTCTTGAACCTTCAAAGTCAGCTGTGAGTTGGGATAAACTTCTAAACTTCTTTTAATGCTGATATTTTGACCCTTCCCCATTTATCATGAATGTTCTTAGAATGTTGAATTCTTTCCAGAAAATTTTCAATTTATTTGCCCAGATCCATCAGATGAATCACTCTCAGTGGCAGCTATCACCTTACAAAATGGATTTCTTAAGTATTAAGCCTTGAAAGCTGAAATTACTCTTTGATCCGTGGGCTGCAGAGTGGATGTTGCTTTAGCAGGCATGAAAACATGCGTCTCATTCTGAGTCACCAGCTGCATTAGGCCCTAGTGAGAGTTAGCTTGCCCTTTTGATGCTTTGAATCCAGGCATTGACTACACTCTACTAGGAAAGTCCTAGATGGCATCTTCCAAAACACTGTTTAGCTGACATTAAACACCTGTTGTTCAGTGTGGCCACCTTCATTAATTATCTGAGCTAGATCTTCTGCCCAGCTTCTACCTCAGCACTTGCTGCTTCATCTTTTCACCTTTATGTTATGGAGATGACTTCTTTCCTTAAACCTCATGAGCCAACCTCTGCTGGCTTCAAATTTTTTTTTTTTGTAGCTTCCTCACCTCTCTTCGGAGAAGGCAATGGCACCCCCACTCCAGTACTCTTGTGTGGAAAATCCCATGGATGGAGGAGCCTGGTAGGCTGCAGTCCATGGGATTTCGAACAGTCGGACACAACTGAGCGACTGCACTTTCACTTTTCACTTTCATCATTGGAGAAGGAAATGGCAACCCACTCCAGTGTTCTTGCCCGGAGAGTCCCAGGGACGGGGAGCTTGGTGGGCTGCTCTCTATGGGGTCGCACAGAGTAGGACAGGACTGAAGCGACTTAGCAGCAGCAGCGGCAGCAGCAGCACCTCTCTTAGCCTTCGTAGAATTGAACAGAGTAAGGGCCTTGCTGTGGATTGGGCTTTGGCTTAAGGAAATGTTTGGCTGGTTTGATCTTCTACCCAGACCACTTAAACTTCCCCCACAACAGCAATAAGACTGTTTTGCTTTCTTACCACTCATGTGTTCACCGGAGTAGCACTTTTCATTTCCTTCAAGAACTTCTCTGTGCTCACAGCTTGGCTAACTGGCGAGAAAGGCCTAGCTTTCAACCTCTGTCGGCTTTTGACCTGCCTTCCCTGTTAAGTTTAATCATGTCTAGCTTTTGATTTAAAGTGAGAGACGTGCAACTCTTCCTTTCACTTGAACACTTAGAGGTCAAGATAGGGTTATTAATTGGCCTTATTTCACTATAGTTGTGTCTTGAGGAGTAACGAGGCCTGAAGAGAGAGAGACAGGAGCAGCTGCTCAGTGGAACAGGTGGAACATACTCAACGTTTTTCAATAACGTTTGCTCTCTTACAGGGATATGGGTCATTGTGCTCTAAAACAGTTAAAATAGTAACATCAAAGATCACTGATCACAGATCACTATAACAATATGGTAATAATGAAGTTTGAAATACTGCAAGAATTACCAAAATGTGAATTACCAAACATGTAGTAAAGCAAAATGGTTTTGGGAAAACTAGCACCAATAGAGTTTCTCAACACAGGGTTGTCACAAACCTTCAATTTGTTAAAAAAAAAACAACAAACAGTAAAAACCACAGTGGTCTGTGAAGTACAATAAAACAAGATATGCCAGTACCACATTTTGTTTATTCGTCAGTTGATGGTCATTTTTATTGTTTCTAGTTTTTGACTAGTATGAATGATTTGCATACGAGTGTTTGTGTGGACATATGCCTTGATTTCTCTAGGGTATATACCTGGGAGTGGAATTGCTGGACCATTTGGTAACTGTGTCTTTGAGGAACTGCCAAACTGTTTTCCAAAGTGGCTACACCAGTTTACATACATACACCAGCAGCATATGAAGGTTCTCGTTTCTCCACATCCTTGCTGAGACACTTGTTATTTGTTTTTTGTTGTAAGCATTGTAGTGAGTGTGAAGTGGTACCTTCATTGTGATTTTGACTATTACTGATTTTGCATAGAATGGTTACTACTGTGATATTTGCCAAATTTTTCACTTCTATCGTTTCTTCTACATTTACTAATGGGAATTGTCATGTAAGGGAAAACAGTGCCTTTCCCCGCCATATATTTATTCAGTGACTTATGGGCTAGTGAATATCTACTTTGTTCTTTGGATCGTAGTCCACTACTGTCATTTACTTTGTTGCTCAGTGCTGCTTGTTCTTATCTCAGGTTTGGCCAACAACAGTGCTTCATCTTGGTTCATGTGCTGTTTCAGCACGTGCCCATTACTTTCTGAGCCCTCCTGACTTTCTGGCTCCACAAGAGAGGTTCCAGGCAGCATTTGTACTTAGGGACTTCCCAGGCATCCTCCTGTACTCTCCCTGTCCTAGTCCTGACACAACTATTTCTATAAGAAACCCTGGTCCTTTTATTATTTATTAGAAACCAAGATCCTGGAAGTTATTGCTACTAGCAGCACCATGGCTTTAAATCCGGTCCTCTGGTAACTCCCAAGTCAGTTTTACCAGCCTTGACCTCATTCCAGAAATCCACTCCTCTATTTTGTTCCATGCCTATTGTTTCAGTCCTCTTGGATTTCTCCTTAAATAGAGCCCTAGATATCCAGCACTAACCACCCCCTTCCCAGTTTTCCCGTTTTACCAGAGTACACTGCCATCTACACTGTTTCTCAGGGCAAGGCTCTGGAAGTTACCTTCTGCTCTCCCCACCCCTGCAATCCATCAGCAAGTCCCATGCTTTACTTCCAAACTGTGTAACTGTCCACTTATCTCCAGCTCCACCACGACCACCCAAGTCTGGGCCTCCGTGACTTCCCACTTGGACTAAATGCAAGTTAAATGTTCGTTTCCCACTCCCATTCTTTCCCTTTTAAATTCTATTCTCTCATGTTGCCATGACTATCTTTCAGGGTCTCCTCATCACACTTAAGTAAAACCTAGACTCCTTGCCCTTATAAAGTCTACCTGAGGTGCTTCTTGTGTGCTTCCTGGCCTTAGCTTGTGTTTCTCGACCTACTGTGTGCCTGTGTCAGAGCCTGGGCACTGACTATTCTCTGCCTGGAATGCTCTTCTCTCTGATTTTTGCCAAGCTGCCTCATTCTTGTCATTCACATTTCAAGGGAAACCTCCCCAGAGAGGAACCTTTCCAGACCATCTAATCTTAAAAAATAATAATAATAAATTCACAGAAACATCACCCCAAAGTCTTAGCATCTCACCATGTGTGTTTCATCCTTTTTTCCCCTCATGTGTATTCCTTCATTTGTTGAGTATTTTCCCGTGCTTGCATATAAACTTTGTGAGTGTAGGGCCATGTCTGTGTTTTTTAAAACTGAGATATAACTGATGTTATATTAGTTTCAGGTGCACAACATGATTCAATATCTGTATATATTGTGAAATGATCATTACAATAAGTCTAGTTAACATCCATCTTATACATAGTGACAAATTTTCTTTCTTGTAATGAAGACTTTTAAGATCTATTAGCAACTTTCAATTATACAACACAGTATTACTAACTATAGTCACTGCTGGACCTTACATCCCTATGACTTATTTATTTTATAACTGGATGTTTATACCTTTTGAGCCCCTTCACTCATTTCACCTACCCTGAACCCCCAATCCCATACCTCTGGCAGCTACAAATCTGTTTTCTGCCTGTGAGCTTGGTGATGGTGGATTTTTAGATTCCATATATAAGTAAAATTGTATGATATTTGTCTTTCTCTTGACTTATTTTTGCTTAGCACAATTCCATCGGGGTCTGTCCATGTTTGTCGCAAATGGCATAGTCCATTCTTTTTTATTGCTGAATAATATTCCATTGTGTGTGTGACCGCATCGTCTTTGTCCATTCATCCATTGATGGACACTTAGATTGTCTCCATATCTTGACTATTGTAAGTAACGATGTACTGAACATGGGGGTTCATGTTCTTTTCAAGTTAGTGCTTTTGTTTTCTTCAGATAGATATCCAGAAGCTGAATTGCTGGATTGTAGGTAATTCTATTTTTAATTTTTTGGGGACCCTCCTTACTGTTTTCTGTAGTGGCTGCACCAGTTTATATTTCCACCAGCAGTGCACAAGCATCCTCTTTTTGCCATATCCTTGCCAACATTTATTTCTTGTGTTTTTTAATATTCTAACAGGTGTGAAGTGATAGCACGTTGTGGTTTTTATTTTCATTTCCCTCATGATTAGTGATGTTGAGCATCTTCCCAGGTACCTGTTGGCCACCTGTATGTCTTTGGAAAAATGTGTATGCAGATCTCCTGCCCATTTTTAATCCTTTTCAAATTGTTGTTTTGCAGTTGAGTTTCATGAGCTCTTTATGTATTTTGGTTATTAATTCCTTATCAAATATGTGACTTGCAAATGTTTTCTCCCATTCAGTAGGCTGCCTTTTCATCTTGTTGATGATTTCCTCTACTGTGCAGAAGCTTTTTAGTTTGATGTAGTTCCACTTGTTAATTTTGCCTTTGCTTTTGGAGTCAGATCCAAAAGCTCATCACCAAGATTGATGCCAAGATGTTTTAATCACCACTTGTACACTGAGAGCCTCGAACAATACTTGGCACAGTTGTGCTAAGTATTTTAATAAATATTTTGTTTGAATGAGCAGACAAATGAATTGCAGGCTCCTTGCCTTGAAACTCTGTGGAAGTCAGTGCAGCTTATTGGACTGAGTAAGGAAATCAAACCAAAGGGAAAGCCAAATATTTTCTGCTGAGGTGGCTCTGACAGCTGAGACGCTGTGGGGAGGGGCCTCAGCAAAATCAGATACTGAACTGCAGAGATTCAGGTAATTCAGATCCAGTGGTCAGAGGCTTCAAAGTTGAGCATGGGGTGTGTGTGGGGGCTTCCCTTCAAGCCATCTGGGCAGCTGTCCTTAGCATGAACTCAGTGGTCTCCCTCCTGCTGCTGCACTGCCAGGAGGGAGTCCATACCGCTCGGGCATTCATTCATTCAGATATGTATATCTGGAGGCTTCTGCGTATCAAGTGCTGGGCTGGGTATTGTGAGAACTAAAGATAAGATACGGTGAGATAAATGTTTATCTTCCAAGAGTTAATATGTAAATGTCTGCATTTACACATAGAAAAATAATAACTGTAAGAGATAAAATTGAGTGCAGTGGGGATTCAAGCAAAGGGGGAATTTTCTCAAGTTGAGGAGCTCCCAAGCAGCTTTATGGAGGCCATGTTCAATGTGGACTTTGAACAGTCCACACATAAGTATTTAGTTAGTTTCACTTGGGCTGAAGGAATTCAAGTTCCTGTGTGTCTTCCTACTTCTGGGGCTGGAGACCAGCAATCACCTCTTTGAAAGAATTTCCTTTCAGTGTGGTATGTAAAGCATTTTTGACACACAGTTCTATTAAAAAATGCCAAGGTAGCAGCTGAGTTGAAAAATGGCCTCTGTGATAATGCACTTGAGCTGTCCCTGGTGATCCAGTAGGTAAGAATCCACCTTCCAATACAGGAGACGTGGGTTCGATTTCCTGGTTGGGGAACTAAGATCCCACATGCTGCAGGGCAACTGAGCTCTCATGCCACAGCTAAGACCTGATACAGCCAAATAAATAAATATTCAAAAAAACAATAATGTACTTGAAACAGAGTGGGTGTTCATCTCAAACAACTAGAAAGCTGTGGTTACCTGTTGAGTGTCAATGGCAGCTGCAACATGGACCAGGTTTTAAGCCTGGTGCAGTTGTATCATCTTAACAGTGCACTCAAGATTCTACCACGTTTTAGGACTCGAGTTTGGGGAGTGAGAGTTATTATTTATGAGAAATGACCTTTAAAACCAAAATAAAGAAGCTCTGCCTGCTGAGCAATCAGTGAAAAAGAATTAAGAGAGGCATGCCATCTGCCAGGAAAAGCCCCTCTCACGTGGCCAGGACTCCGTGGAGCTCCCAAGGCCACGAAAGGTGGGAGTGGGCAAGGGAGCTTGCCGGAGGGTCTCCTGGCTGACTTCTCTGTGCCAGTGGAGCTACCTGCTTTTAGAGCTCCCTGCTCCACTCTGCTGAGCTCATATTTTTGCTAAATCGAATTTTTCAACGGATTTTCTCCTTGTGAATCATAAATTCTGGAACAGAAAACATGTAGTTCTTGGAGGTGTGCAAAACAGGGAAAGTGGTATGTGTTGCTTCACTGGGTGGTTGTTTAGAGATGGAGGACCTAGTCCAATAAGGCATCTGGTCTTTACACTGCATTCCGATAAGGATTGACCTCCACCTACTACCTCCAAGGAACAATTCAAATGCTGCTTATGGTGTATTTGAACTAAGGATCTCAAGAACAGAATGGAGGGAATTCCCTAGCTGTCCAGTGGTTAGGACTTTGAGCTTTTGCTGCCAAGGGTGCAGGTTGAATCCCTGGTCAGAGAAATAAGATCCCACAAGCCACACAGCCAAGAGAGAAAAGGACAATCTAGATTTTGATATTTCTAACAAACCTTGGCCTGGGAGAAGTGACAGATCATCATTCCTCCTGACCTTAGGTCAGTCTGCATGTCTAGGAGTGCTTGGTGAGGCAGTATCCATTTCTTTCCTCTTTGAGTGATATTTTAAATGTGCTTACATTAAGAGGACACCCAGGGACTTCCCCAGCAGTCCAGTGGTTAAGACTGCGAGCCTCCTTGGGGGTCGGGGTCAGGTTTGATCCCACATGCCACGGGACAACTAAGATCCCACATACTGGAGTGAAGATCCTGCATGCCACAGCTAAGACCTGACCACACAGCCAAGTAAATAAGTAAAAAATACATATTTTAAAAGAAGGCACCCAATCTGCATATATCTTTGTGTGTGTCTGTCAGTCACTCATTCTTTTTCGACTCTTTGCAACCCCTTGTTCTATAGCCCACCAGGCTCCTCTGTCCATGGGTTTCTCCGGGCAAGAATACTGTAGTGTGAAGCCATTTCCTTCTCCAGGGATCTTCTCTAACCCAGGTCTCCCTCATTGCAGGCAGATTCTTTACCATCTGAACTACTCGGGAAGCCTGCATGTATCTTTATGCACTTATCAACATAAATTCCTAAATTCCCCAGCTCATGGTTTGGATTCTCATTCATCTTGTTGATAGGATGGGTCTATCAGTGTGCTTCTCAAAAAACAGAAACAACAAAAAATGCAACAAATCCTTCTGAGAGAAGGTATGGCGTTCTAGCAGACAAGGGTAAAATGCCTGTCCCCAAAGATAACCTCTCTTGCTCATCAGTGAGTCATCTGTCCTTTGATTTCTCGAGGTCCTGGAGAGGCAGGAGCCCAGCTGGCAGCACCCCTATATGTGCTTCTAGCAGTGGGTAATTTGAGGTGGAGGGCAAGGGTAGTGGGCCCTTCTTGGATGAAAAATAACTTCTGATTCCTTGTAGAGGGCAGTACAGCATAGGACATTCTGGGTTGCAAGATGAGAACGTCTGTGCACCAGCATGCTTCTGGCTTCAGGGTACAGTCTGAGGCCCTGGGGATAAAGGGATCATCAAAGCCCTTTGACCTCTTGCCAGATCAGAAATGGAGGCATCAGGATTTGGTAGGTCTCGTTTTCCTTCCCCCTCCCTGCCCCTCCCCCCTACAAAGCCCTAGAAGGAAAGAGCAACTTAGCCCCTTTACCAGCAGTACTGAAGAATCACCCCCACCCACCTCCAGATTAGCCCCCTCCAGCCTGTATGGGAACCGTGATCCTGGGAGAAAAACTGCTGACCAACAACTCCCTACTCCCCATTCTCCTCGAATGCACCCAGGACAGAGTTTTGACTGAACTCATCAATCCTTTCTTGGGAACCTGTTCTTCCAGCTTCATTTTCCTTTCCTTGCTTCCTTTATTTCTAGAATTCTGAGAGCTGTACTGTTCATTGTTTCTACCCATCATTATTAAGGGAGAGATATGGAAACATTCCCATGGTAACAGTTTCATCTCAAAATATCTGAATGCTATTAGCTGCTTTCCCACTCCGGGGAAAAGACTAGATCCTTTTTTTTTTTCTTCCTCATCTTCACAGTACAGTTGACAGATTCTCTCTACACTGCAGGGAGGCCTGCCCAGGTCAGAAGCAGAGATAGAAAAGCCCGGAAAGTCAGATTTGTTTCTTAGCAGACTTCACTTTCTGAACTAAGTGGAAACATTTCAAAAAACTTAAAATTATATGGCCCTCACACTGACCCAGAGAATTGCTGGTGGGAGCCCTGATGAAAATACCAGCTTCTCTGGTGAAAATTATCACCCGAGAACATGAGAGGGGCCAGCACAGACGTGCTCCAGAGTCCCACGTGCCGCACTGATTTACTGCAGAGCAGCCTGGTTTGAGCAAGTTCGGATGTCGTTAAGGAGGCAGGGACAGACAATGGGACAAGAGAGGATTATATTCAATAACTTTATATTCACGACAGGCTTTATGGCCAACCAGGGATTTTCAGATTGAAATATGTTGATGGAAGAGACAGGAAGGACACGCTTGTCTTAAATAAGTATATTCGTTACCTCACTGTTTTTGTGGGTCAGACATTTAGGAGTGGTTTAGTCAGACGGTTGTGGTTCAGAGTCTGAAATTAGGTTGCTGTCATCTGAAGGCTTGACTCAGGCCTGAGGACCCCTTTCCAAGATGGCTGGCTCATACGGCTATTGGCAGGAAGCCTCAGTTCCTCACCACTCGGGCCTCTTCCATAGGGCTGCTTGAGTGACACTGTGGGCAGCTCGCTTCACCACAGAGCAAGTGAGTCAGGAGCTAGAGAGCAAGGGGAACCTGCACTCTCATGACCTCATCTCAGAAGATGCACATTGCTTCTGCCATATTCTGTTTATTAGGAGTTACTCAGTCCAGCCCAAACTTAAGGGGAAGAGACTCAAACCCCACCTTTTGTTTTGTTTTGTTTTGTTTGGCCTCACTGCAAAGTATGTGGGATCTTAATCCCTTGCAGTAGGGGCTTCCCTAGTGGCTCAGCAGTAAAGAATCTGCCTTTGATACAGGAGATGTATGTTCGATCCCTGGGTCGGGAAGATCCCCTGGAGAAAGGCATGGCAACCCACTCTAGTATTCTTGCTTGGACAGTTCCCATGGACAGAAAAGTCTGACGGCTAGAGTCCATAGATTGCAAAGACTCGGATACGGCTGATGCAACTGATCATGCGTGCATGCCCTTACAGTAGAAGCTCGAATTCTTCTTTTTTGAAAAATATTTAATTAACTTGTTTATTTGCCTGTACCAGGTCTTAGTTACGGCATATGGGATCTTTGATCTTCACTGCAGTGTACAGGATCTTTTGCAGCCTGTGGGATCTAGTTCTCTGACTAGGGATCGAATGCAATCCCCCTGCGTTGGAAGTGCAAAGTTTTAGCCACTGGACCACCAGCAAAGTCCCTGAAGCTCCACTTCTTGAAAGTAGGACTATCAAAGACTTGTGAGCATTTTTTTAAACCATCACATCATAGTAGTTATGTAAAAGAATGAGGCAATGCTATCTGTACTGATATGAGGCAATCTCCAAGATGCATATTCACTGAAAACAGCAAGATGCAGAACAGAAAGTCTGGATACCATTTGTGGTTTAAAAAAGCAATGAGGGAGACATATGCAAATATACACACATATGGTCTCACATATGTAGATTATCTCTTAGAAGATATACAATAAACTGGCCTTGAGGTAGGAGAGAGACTGGCTTCTGAACTTTTGAATTTCACTTGTGCAACTATTACTCTTCAACAATAAAATTTAATTTAAAAATAGATTAAAATAACAGATAATAACATTGTTGCAAGAATTCAGGGTAAAAGTATGACCAGTTGGAGTGGAATGAAAGCTACCAGGGCAGATAATTTCTGGGGATTGGTTTGCTTGTTGGCTTGCTGATTTTCTTTGAAGCTAGTTTGCTTTCTTTGAAGGTGTGTGTTGAAATAGGAGCAAGATGGTCAAGGAAAATAGACTGAGTTCTCTGAAGGAAGGCACTTGGAAGAGAAGCCCCTGTAGCTCCCACACCATGTACATCAGCATTTTGTATGTGTGTTGTCCTTTCTCTCCTGTTACTGCAGATAAACTGTCCACAAGGCAGCCCCATTACTTCGGCACCAGCTTCCCGCCCCTCTCATCTGCACCCTCCAGCAATTCTTTTTCTTTCTTTGTCTCTCTCTCCCTCCCTCCCCACCCGGCACTGTCATCAACTTTTTTTTTTTCCTTTCTTCTGGATTTGTGTGTTTGTTTTGGCTCATGGGATCTTAGTCCCCTAACCAGGGACTGAACCCGGGAACCTCGGCAGTAGGAACTCAGAGCTCTAACCACTGGATGTTCCCTGTGTGTTAGAGAACCACCCTCCCCTAGATGTTCTTCTACAAGCATATTGCTATTTCTGCCATTTAAAAAAGTTAGCTTCCTGTCCCCCACCTTCTAGTCCCCTTTACAGTAGCATTGCTTGAAAGTTTCTCCCATGTCTTCTGGTATGTCACTGGTTTTGGTTTGCATTTCTTTAATGACTAGTGATGCTGAGTGTCTTTTCACGGGCTTACTGGTTATTAGTATGTCCTTTTCAGAAAAATGTCTGAGTCCTTTGCCTATTTAAAAATTGTTATCTTTTTATTGTTGTAAGAGTTTATTTTCTCATTCTGTGAGTTTGTCTTTTCATTTTCTTAGTAGAGACCTTTGAAACACATAAGTTTTTGTTTTTGAAGAAGTCTAATTTACTTATGTATTTGTTGTGTTGTTTGTGCTTTTGGGAACATATCAAAGAAACTGTTCCCTAACCCAAAATGACCAATATTTATGCCTATGTTTTCTTCTAAGAGTTTTAGCTCTTACATACATTCAAACCTTTGGTCCCTTTTGAGTTGATTTTTTTATATTATATGAGCTTATATATACTGAATATCTGCTTTGCATGTGGATGTTCAATCATTCCAGCACCATTTGTTGAAAACACTATCCTTTTCCTATTGAACAGTCTTCCCTAGGTCCATCCATGTTGCTACAGATGGCAATAGTTACTTCTTTTTATGACTGAGTAATAGTCCATTGCATATATAAATACCACAGCTTCTTTATACATTCATCTATCAATGGATGCTTAGGTTGCTTCCATGTCTTGGTTCTGTTGTAAATATTGCTGCTATGAATGTTGAGGCACATGTATCTTTTAGAATTAGAGTTATTTTTTCTGGATATATGCCCAGGAGGGGGACTGCTTGATCATATGGTAGTTCTACCCTGAATTCTTGCTTTATTTTTCTCTATTACACTTATCACCACTCTTCATACTATACTTTTTGTATAATTAATTTTGTTAGTTGTTTCCCCAACACTGTAAACTCTGTGAGGGCAGAATTTGTTTTCTATTTTGTTCACGGCTTTATCTTCAGCTCCTTGCACAGTGCCTGGCACATAGCAAACACTCAAATATTTGTTTAGTGAATACATAAAGAAAGCCTATTGGCACAAGGGGGTGGGTGGGAGAGTATAATAAAAAGGAGGGGAAGTTAGCACATTTTATAGAGCTGTTTCCAAAGTTCTTTTCACATGTTTAATTCTCATATCCAAGAGGTATGGTATTATCATCATCCTCATTAAAAATAGAGCTGCAGCTAAAGGAATGTGGGTAACCAGTCATGGATCCAGCTGAGTAGCAGGACTGGGACTTGAACCAGTGTCCCCTGTTAGATGCCTTGATTGAGGTTAGTACCCGTTAGCAATGGCATCATATGTGTGTGTTAGCTGTTCAGTCGTGTCCAGCTCTGTGTGACCCCATGGACTGTAGCCCGCCAGGCTCCTCTGTCCATGGAATTCTCCAGGCAAGAATACTGGAGCGGGTTGCCATTCCCTTCTCCAGGGGATCTTCCCAACCCAGGAATCAAATCTGGGTCTTGGGCCTTGCAGGCAGATTCTTTACCATCTGAGTCACCAGGGAAGCCCTCTTAAGCTCCTTTCTGCTTTAATTTTTGCTTAGGACCACATCCCAAAAGAAGGAACAGAGCTTCTGGCTCGGGCTCGGCACAGGCAGCTCCACATTTCCGAACTAGAGCACCTTAAGAAAACCCCGGCATGACAGAGTTAGCACAGCACCTGCAGATGCTCAGGAGAGCCTGGCACTTATTTTTAGCCAGAAGAGGAAAAATGCCGAGTATCTTCTAGGAGAGTTGGCAGCTGGCGGGCTGCTGATACAGCTGTGTTTATGTAAGCCAGTGGCAGAGGAGAGCATGAGCATTAAGCAGGAGGCAGGAGTTTGCTGAGTCCATCTATCCACTTACCAATGCTCTGATGCCCACTGCCTTTTTGGGGGCAGTTTTGGGTCAAGAGTTACCGCTGAGGAGAGAGGGCTGTGCAGATCATCTAGAGACTGTAGAGAGCGTGGGAGCAACCCCCACCCCCATATCAGAGCACTGTCAAAGCAGTCCCTTAGAAGACTGCTAGTCCCCACTGGCTCTCCGCCTCTTCCCACCCTATTATCCAGGAATAAATAAAACAACAGGACTGCCCTTGTGGCTCAGTGGATACGAATCTGCCTGCTAGTGCCAAGGGCACAGGTTCAATCCCTGGTCCAGGAAGTGCCCACGTGGCACGGAACGGCTAAGCCCGTGTGCACGTGCTGCAACTCCTGAGCCCACATGCCGCGTCTACTGAAGCCCGTGCACCTGGAGCCCACGCCCCCCAACAAGAGAGGCCCCCACAACGGGCAGCCCATGCACCGTAACGAGCAGTCCCTCCTCGCTGCAACTAGAGAAAGCCCGCGCACAGCAACGAACACCCGGCACAACCAAAAACAGATACAGAAAGTTATTTAAAAACAGAAGCTCATTCAAGTGGTACAGCTGTGAAACACAGCAGTCCATCTGATAATGATCGTATCTCTCATGTTCCAGGTGGAAGCAGTCCCTAACACCCCATCCTACAGAGGTTGTCAAACTGGGCTCTGGTTTTCCCACGTGCTATGCTTAGTCGCCCAGTCGTGTCTGACTCTGCGGCCCCATGGACAGCAGCCCGCCAGGTTCCTATATCCATGGGATTCTCCAGGCAAGAATACTGGAGTGGGTTGCCACTTCCTCCTCCAGGGGATCTTCCTGACCCAGGGACTGAAACTGGGTTTCCCTCATTGCAAGCGGACTCTTTACCATCTCAGCCACCAGGGAAGTCTATGTTTCTTGCAGAGTCAGAGAATAAAGCTTATTAAAGGACCCATCGGCAGGTTCTCTTGAGAATTAAGGTGGAAACTTTTTCCAGTAGGGATTTTTTTTACATTTAATTATGAAAATGTTCAAATAAAAACAGAAACAAGCAGACAGCGTAATGAACCCTCGCGAACCCATCAGCCACCTTCAACAATCATCAACTCAACCAGTCTTATTTCATCTGTTCCCCCACCCACTCTGAAATTGTTTTGAACCAGTCTCCGACAGCACATCATTTCATATGAAAATGTTTTGGCGTGTACCTCTCAACGATAGGGAATCTTAAAAAAAAAACAACAAAAACTAAAAAACACTATACCATTTTCACACTTTAAAAAAAATAACTCTTCAAGATTAAAATACAGAGTTCAGATTTCCCCAGTTGTTTAAAGAAGTTTTTCTCCCCATTTTGTTTAAATCAGGATCCAAAAAAAGATTCAGCTCTTTCCCTCTCTGCTTTGCAATTTATTGGTGAAGAAACGAGGTCATTTGTCCTGGAGAGTTTTCCACGGTCTGAATTTCTTCTAACCACATCCCTGTGGTGGTTTTCAACATAATCCTCTGTAAGTTTATGTGTTAACTATCAATGTGTTTCCTGTGAATTGGTGGTTAGATCTAGAGACGAGGTCAGACTCAGGTTTAGTTCTATTGGAAACATCCTTCAGAGGAGGTGCTATGTGCTTCCATCGGAGAAAGCGAATGACAGGCTGCTTTTTGTGCTGCTGGCAGCCTGGAATCATTGTCTAGACCCCACTCACTGACTAATGCCTAGTCATTTTAAGGAACGAGAATGGCTGCCTCTGAGTAATACAGTCAGAAAAGCATATCCTGGAATGTGCATTGTTCGTCTGTTTGTATTTTCCATTCAGGAAGACAGCCCTGCCAGGCTTGGTGGCTGCACCCTGGGGCCTATCCCAGAGCCCTTTAGGGAACTGCCGGCCCGGGACTCTTGCTCGGTTGGCTCTGTGGGGTGCTGTGGCTACTTTTGCCCACTAGAGGACACTGTGGCTCCAGGACCTCATGTGGTTCCCAGCCAGTCTCGCAACTCCCAAGCCTCTCAGAAGGCCAAGCTTTTGGTGTACAATTATTAGGCACCATCTGTGTGCCTCCTGGGTTGAGGGGAGAAAGAAGTCAAACATAAAATCTTGTGGCACTGTTTCCCAAGCTAGTTTCTTTGTATTTTCTTTTAAAAATAAACCTAGGTACTTCACCTTTTGGATAACACTTTAGACCCCAGTGCTATAAACTGCAAGTTTGGTTCTTTAGTTTGGGAGAAAAGAAAAAAAAAAAACAAGAAATGGCAATATATGGGCTCTTCAGAATATGAAGGGATCCAGGAAAGATGTCAAAGTGTATTAATCTCTGAAATAATTATTCATGTATCCAACACCATATGTTGAGTATCCAGGACGGAAAGGGTGCTGATTGAGAGGTATTCTGTGCCAGGCACTGTCTCTTCCCTTTTACTACATGTGGCAAGCTGTGGCATATTATGTGTGTGCGCTCAGTCAGTCATCACTCACTCCTTGCGACCCCATGGACTGTAGCCCGTTGGGCTCCTCTGTCCATGGGATTTCCCATGCAAGAATACTGGAGTGGGTTGCCATTTCCTACTCCACGGATCGTCCCAGCCCATGGATCAAACCCACGTCTCCTGAGTCTCCTGCATTGGCAGGTGGATTCTTTACCACTAGCGCCACCTGGGAAGCCCTGGTCATATTCACCTCAGTCAAATCCACAGAAACTAAGCTCATTGAGCCTAAGTGAACTAACCTGCTGGAGGTTATCTTGCTAGATGCAAATGGAGGTCTGTATGAATAAAGATATGTGTTTTCGACTAACCTCCTGGATACCATATCAAAGGGCATCTTTCTCAGAGGTAGAGAAAGTGAGGTGATTCTAAAGCCATCCTTTCCTTGTGGAGGTCTGTAGCATGGACTCTTACAGGTACCCCCGATAAGTGGTCAGCCTCATGACACACACACTCTGCTGCTGTCCTTGTGCGGGGCAAGTCACAGACCACTAGTCAAAGGGGACCACTGGGCTCTGCTGTCAGGATGCCTCTGTGTGGACTGCCCACTCACCCTTCCCCCCTCTGCCCTGCGACCAAAGCCCTCAGGGGCATCTTCGGGATTCAGGCTTTGACCCATCCATCCACTTGGAATACGTAGCAAAGCCAAGACAGACATAGCCCCTACTTTTCACATTTCACAGAGAAAGACAAAAGAGACACATGTGTTATCAGAGAACAACAACAAGCTCTGGCAAATTCTGTGCTAATGTAGCAAATAATTTTCAAACCCACTCCCAGCCTCGTCCCCATTACCTCACAGTTCAGTGCTGGTGGCACAGCCACACTCACAGCATAGGAGCCCCAGCTGTGTAATTGACTAAATGCAGTTACATTAAGGAGAGAGTGACAGCTGGCAGTTGGGAGGATGGACTGATGGGCTTAAGCTGAGAAGGAAGATACAGGCGTCGGGCATCTAAAGACACAGAGCATGGCGTGCTCAGAGAGGCCCAATTCCCCTCGACACCTCAACCTCAGGCAGTCAGAGCCTCAAGGTTCTGGGAAGCGAGGACGAGCGTGGGTGTGCTCCAACCCCCAGCCTCCTCCAGAGGAGCCCTGGGATAATGAATGAGCCATCAGCCTGCGCCTCTGCTCTCCCGTGAAAGGACCTCCCACCGCAGACCGTTCCTCTGCAGATACAATTGTGCCCCAGGAACCATCTGGCAAATGTGCCCGCTCCTTCAGTGGTTCTGGTATTTCCCTGGCTTGCAGCCCCTTCCTCTTGGATATAAATTGTTGCAGTGAACCACGCCAGTAGAATGCTTGCTGGCGCTTCACTGGCTTTCCCCGAGCCTGGTTAACCCCATGGCTCGCAGCCTATAAGGGTGTTCACAGCTGATGGATGTCTCGGATGCCTGCGTGTCTCCTCTCTGCTGTTCTGATGTATTTGGGAGTATGCCGAGCAGGCATACAAGCTGCAGACCGGAGCTGCCTCCACCACAGCTTGAGCGGCTGGGAGGACAAGCGCATTTCCGTTGCAGGACGTCCTTCACGGAGAAGGGACAGGTTAACTCCATCACTCTGCAGAGGACTCGGCCCGCTCCCTGAGGAGCCACAACAGGCTGCCACAGCTGTAGGACAGATCACGTGCTCCAGCCACATGCGGGAAGCTGCCCGGCAAACCCAGACAGACTGCCCGCACCAGCCAGCCTCTGGGCCCCATTTTGCACAAAGCCATGTCCCTCCCCTGACCCAGCCTGATGGTGTGCAAGGCTGGAGAACTATGGGTCACCTTGGAGCCACTCGCAAGCCAGCCCCCTATTTCCAGCCTGCTTTCCTGATTCTAATGTAGAGAATAGAGAAAGGTAGGAGATGGAAGGGGAGCCTTGTGAGTCTCTCATCTCCTCGGTGATGATGCTTTATGGACAGGGGGTCCAAGCGGAGTCATCAACCATAAGCCCCCCTTTTCCCCATTCGGGGAGTGCTGGATTGTTCCAAAGGGGTGGGAGAGGAAGCAGTCAGTGCAGAAACTCCCAGAATGTCTCCATCACCCTAACAACGAGCGGGCAGTTTCTATGCAGATTCACACCTTCCTGCCTCAGTACATGCAGTTCCCTCTGTCTTGAACGCATCAACCTTCATCCACCTGGCCAACTCCTACTTGGTGGTCTCTTAAAATTCCGCTCTGGCATCACTTACTTGGACCCCCTTTTTGCCCCCACATGCTCTGCATACATCTCTACCCAGTACCCATCACATTGTACCATTTTTTGTTTGTTTTTTCCTAGCTTTTTAGCATGTTTCTTCCACCTGACTTAGACCTCAGTGAGGGTCTAATTCATCTCTGTGTCTGGAGCCGCAGCCTGTAAAAATGTTCATCAGCAGTGTTTTGGAGGGGAAAATCAGAGACTGCAGAATTGCAAGATGGATTTTCCTACTGAAATCCCCTAGTCCCACCCACATGGTTTGCAAAAGACAGAACTGAGGTTAGGAACCTGTGCCTTCCCCAGGGTCACCTGTCTACATAGTGGGCAGAGCTTGGACATGAACCCAGGCCTGTGGACTCCTGGGCCTGCTCGCAAGTGCTGAGGAATCCCATCCTGATGTGCATTTGTCCTCTCCAGACTGGGTAGAAGGGCTGACCAGAAATGATCAGGCTTCTGAGCCGGCAGCAGGAGGATGAAGGATTAGAATGAGAGCAATTGAATTTCAGAGCCAGAAGAGATGTCACAAGTCATCTAGTCTGACCTCTGCATTTACAGATGAGAAGATGGAGGCCCACGGGGTTGAGCTGCTTTGCCCAAGGTCGCAGAGCAAGCCGGTGGCAGAACTAGGGCGAGGATGCAGACCTAATCCCCAGGAGACCTGGAGGGAGCCTCCCACTCCAGAAAGATGATGGCCAAGCCCCCCTGCCCAGCTGCTATCTGAGGGGCGGATCCCCGGAGTCCTGGACTCTTCTGGGCTTTTCTTTCCCTCTCTCGGTGGCACGGCACTTAAGTAGGGTGCATGCTGCATAAATAATAAAGCACGACTCCCTTCCAGGGAGGAAGGCCGCGTCTGGGCAGGCAGTGTGACAGATGGTATTTACAATGTGTACTGAGAAGTTCTCACACAGCCTCACTTGGGCGGAGTGGCTGAGAGATGGAGGAAGCAGATTTGCGTGCCCACCGTCTCACTCCTGTGCCTGGCATTCCTGCTGCTGCTGCTGTTGCCGCGGCTGCCGTGTTTCTGTTCAGTCTCCCTTGCGCTGGTTGCCCCTGGCCATCCTGGATCTGGAGCTCCAGGATGGTTGGCTGCTGCTGCTGCATCCTCATCATCAGAAAGGACCCCAAGGCCTCCCTTACCAGAGCAGATGCTGGACTCACTGACATTCTCCCCAAAGGAGGCCGAGGAAGTTTTCTGAGGCCAAACCCTGGGCTGCGTTTCTAGGAATTCTGACATCTGGGAGCCCTTCCCCAGGCCCGGAGAAGGAGAAATAGGAGAGACTCGTTCATTGAACAAGTTGTCATTCAGTTGCTCAGTCGTATCCAACTCTTTGCAACCCCACGGACTGCAGCACACCAGGCTTCCCTATCCTTCACTATCTCCCGCAGTTTGCTCACACTCATGTCCATTGAGTCAGTGAAGCCATCCAACCTCGCCCCCTTCTCCTCCTGCCCTCAGTCTTTCCCAGCATCAGGGTCTTTTCCAGTGAGTTGGCTCTTCGCGTCAGGTGGCCAAAGAATTGGAGCTTCAGCTTCAGCATCAGTCCTTCCGATGAATATTCAGGGTTGAGTTCCTTTAGGATTGACTGGTTTGATCTCCTTGCAGGCCAAGAGACTCTCAAGAGTCTTCTCCAGCATCACAGTTGGAAAGCATCAATTCTTCAGCGCTCAGCCTTTATAGTCCAGCTCTCACATCCATACATGACTACTGGAAATAGCCATAGCTTTGACTAGACGGACCTTTGTCGGCAAAGTGATGTCTTTGCTTTTTAATATGCTGTCTAGGTTTGTCATAGCTTTTCTTCCAAGGAGCATGCGTCTTTTAATTTCACGGGTGCCATCACTGTCCCCAGAGATTTTGGAGCACAAGAAAATTAAATCTGTCAGTCCTTCCACTTTTTCCCCATCTCTTTGAGCAGGTGCTTGCTGTGAACCTTCCAGGTGCCCAGAACCATTTTAGAAGCCAAAGATTCTGCTGTCAGCAGACAGGACCAAGTGCTTGTCCTCATGGAGTAGATGCTCCAGCAGGAAGTTGACCACAGGCTTTGTGGCAGAGTGCCTCTAGACTCTGTCTCTTTGACTTTTCACAAGCTCCCATCTGGCTGTGCAGTGGGAGTGACAGCAAACCATTCTCCCTCCTGGGGACACCGCACACACAACTTAACAGCAGCAAAGCAGAAAACCATCGAACGGCTTTTGCTTCACAGCCAGAGACCCTCCCAGTGTTCTGAACTTCTACCAGCCTACAGCTGGACAAGCCCCACCTACTTGCCCTGGGAGAAGGTCACTGCAGGTCATGGTCAGGACTTGTGTATTTAATTTTTTTTTGGCCATGTGGTGCAGCTTGCAGGATCTTAATTCCCTGACCAAGGATCAAACCCCAGCCCCTTGCAATGGGAGCATGGAGTCTTAGCCACTGGATTGCCAGGAAAGTCCATCTTTCACTCTTAAAATCAGAAATTTGGGGGCTTCCCTGGTGGCTCAGTGGTAAAGAATCCAGCTGCCAATGCAGGAGACATGGGTTCAGTCCCTGGTCTGGGACGATCCCGCATGCTGTGGAGCAACTAAGCACGCACTGCAGCTGCTGAGCCTGTGCTCCAGAGCCCGGGAGCTGCAACCGCTGAGCCCATGTGCTGCAGCTGCTGACGCCTGCGTGCCCTGGAGCCCGTGTTCCTCAATGAGAGAAGCCACCACAATGAGAAGCCTTCGCACCACAACTAGAGAGTAGTCCCTTCTCGCCACAACTGGAGAAGAGCCCACGCAGCAACAGAAACCCAGAAAGCCTCGTTTTCATTTAAAAAAAGAAAAAGACATTTAGTGAGAGGAATGGAGAGTCAAACCCCTTCTGGGTCCAGGGAATCTTACTGTCCCGCCTTTGGATCTGTTCTGCTACCTCAAAAAGGCCAGCTTTTTGAGGATGAAATGAAATGACAAATATGTAAGTGCTTTGAAATAAAGGCAACAGAGATACAATTGTATTTTTATTATGCAGAGAAATCTTTTCTGTAAAACATAAAACATTTCTTATCGAGGGCTGAGACTAGTAACTGTGTAATTAGACCCCATGTCAGATCAAGAGACATGCTCTGTTTTTCATTAAAGAGACATTTGTTCGGCTCCTACCGTGTGCAGTGTTGTGTATTGTGATGGGTGTGACACTGAATAAGCCATAATCTCTCCTTCAAGGAATATGTATTTGGGTACAAGGAAGGCAAAACTTAGATAATGTAATGCAAGGTCAAAAGAAAAAAGTGATCCAGAGGAAGCGGTGGTTCCACTTGGGCTTGGAGGGTTGAGTAAAGACTTCTGAAGGAGAAAGCATCCATCAGAGAGCACACGATTGAACTCGAAGGTGCTGTTTGCTAAGGACACAGGGCCTAGCTGTGGCATAACCAGAGGTCACACAGAGCATTGGAGGCCCAAAGAGAACCCAGAAATGGGACCCCGGGGACAGCCTACCCCCAAGGAGATGGCAGAGAAGGAAGAAGAGAACCAGAAGAGCAGCTGAGAGTTTCCCTGCTTGTATGTGTGTGCTAAGTCATTTCAGTCAACTCCAACTCTTTGCAACCCCCTGGACTGTAGCTCGCCAGGCTCCTCTGTCCATGGGATTCTCCAGGCAAGAATACTGGAGTGGGTTGCCATGCCCTCCTCCAGGGGATCTTCCCGACCCAGGGATCAAATCCACATCTCCTGCCGCCCCTGCATTGCAGGCAGATTCTTTATCACTGAGCCACCTGGGAAGCCCTTCCCTGCATGTGCGATTGGCTAAATCTTGGAACTGGGCAAGTTTCCCCTGTGCTTTTCTGAGCTTTTCCCTTTTGGGTGCCCGCACCTCTCTTTGAAAGGATCTGGTGTCTATGGACCTAGACGTCTCTCAGTGATTTAAGTTCCCTGGAAAACTGGGGGCCCTGGAGTGAGAGGGGAAGAGACGAAAGGCGAGAAGGAAAAAAAAAGTCCGTTTAGCAGCCTTGTTGCGTTTGATCTCGGAGACAGCGGGCAATAATGGAAGAAGGCTGGAGCTGGGGACGGAGGAGGGTTGGATTCCAAGTGTCGGTCTCCTCCCCAAGCCGCACCCGCTGTTCGGACTTGCAGACTTCAAACATGACTGGGGGATTCCGGGAAGACAAAAGAATTCAGGGCCTGGGCTTGGATCTCAGTCAAAAATAACTCATGTCTTCATCTCAAGCAGCTCGGGGGTGTTTGCAGGTTTCTCAGAAGATGGAGCTGGGTGCAGGTGACGGGGACCGTGAGGGTCACTTTCAGGTTTGCTTTGGGGAGAAAAAGTGCCTTGAGGGGTGTGGGCCTGGCTGAGGGAGACATCAGGGTAGGAAACTGCCGTTGCAGACGAGGCCTAAGCTGAGAGGTTCTGGAGAAAAAGTCACCCCCGTTTACCCCTCCTTCTCGGCACTGCCATTTGCTTTGAGCGGTAATTACAGCTCTTAATGTTTCTTCCGTCTTCTCATTAGCTCACGGTGTCCACAAACAAACTCCCGGGCCCCCTCACCACCCTCCTTCCCTCTCCCCGGCTTTCCTGCTTCTCCAGTAGCAG
>SJYQ01026780.1:0-27126 GCA_006410935.1 Redunca redunca
GTCAGCCCAGGAAGTCTGGGAGGGCTTTCTGGAGCCTCTGAGATGAGGGTGAGGAGGGGTTGGTCAGCTTAGCAAAAGGATGCTTGCATGCACGCTAAGTCGCTTCAGTCGTGTCCGACTCTTTGCAACCCCATGGACTGTACCCACCAGGCTCCTTTGTCCATGGGGATTCTCCAGGAAAGAATACTGGAGTAGGCCGCTGTGCCCTCCTCCAGGGGAGAGTATGTTTCAGAAGAAAGAACAGCATATGCAAAGGGAGAGAAGGGGAGAGAAGTAGCGGTGGGAGGAGCTACAAGTATATTTTGGTGGAACTGAAACTGATAATTGTGTCAGATGAGGCCGAGGAAGCCCTGTCTCTGATGCCAGGTTGTGAGCAAGGGAGGAGCAGGGCACCCCAGTGGCCATCAGGGATGGGTTGGAGGGGATCACTGGGTGGAGGAAGGCTAGGAAGAGGATTTGAGCTGGAGCTGAGACAGAGGACAGGAGATGGGCACAGAGAGCCTGGGGAGCAGAGCCCTAGGGGGGCAGGAAGGATGGGCTGAGGACTGACAGGTTAGGGGGCAGGGGCAGGGTAATTTCCAGGGGTCTAGACAGTGACCTGGGGACAACGGGGCCATCCACAGATGGAGAACCAGGAGGAAGAGCAGTCGGGAGAGACACCGTCCTCCACCTGGCTGTTCCAGACTTGAGTGCAGAGCTCCTGGATCCAGGAGGTGCGGGGCAGCGGCTTGTGGAAACCATGGAATGGATGAGCTCTCTGGGGGAGGGGGAGGAAGAGGGCCGTGCATCCTTTTGCAAAATCAGCCTCCCAGGTGTCTGATCAGAGCAGCTGTCCCAAGATACGGAGCTGGGGAGGAAAAGGGGGTTTCAGGGGAAGATGGATGCTCTGTGGGCAGCTGGACAGAGGCCAGGAAGGCCTGCATTTAAGGCACAGAGGGAGTCCCTGGTAGTCTAGAAATTAGGATTTGGCGCCTTTGGTGCCATGGCCTGGGTTCAGTCCGTGGGTTGGAGAACAGAGATCTAACAAGCCAAATAAAGAATGAACTTAAGGAGGCTCAGCCTGGGGCATGGAAAAATGCCTAAAAGGGATCAGTAAACGAACAGGTGAACTGGGCTTTAAACTGTGTGTCAGAGCCCAGGAGACTCAAGAATTCTCCATCCCCAAGGGCTACTGCAAGGTGGAACAATGGTCCTCCCTGAGCTGAAAATGTGCATGTCCTCCCCAGAGCAGCTCAACATCCTCTTCCCCCTGCCCCTCTGCCCCGTCTGTGGTTGCCACATTCCCTCTCTGCTTACAGCCCTTCCGTGGCGCCCCTCTGCCCTGAGGACAAAGCCCAGAGCCCCTGCCTTGGCATTCAAGGCCCTTGCCACCCCTCTGGAGCCTTGCTTCTCCGTCCTGCAGGCCAGACTCCATCCCTGTGAGATTCCCCAGGCTGTGCTCACCGCGCCCCTTCTCCAGCAGGCTCAATCCCCGCCTTTCAGAGCTTTCCTCAAATGACACCCGACCCCTGGTCCTCAGCAGGAAGTGCTCCCTGCTCAGCCAGCGCAGCCTGGTTATTATCTGTGGGATTTATTACCAGGCTTCCTAAGAGCCCGTTGGGATGGCTGAAAACAGCTTGAAAATCAATGAACCAGCAAGTGAATGATCAGGTACAATGGACAACTCGCGCCAGTTTGCACTCTTGGGGCCAGTGCCAACCCTGGGGAGAATCAGTAAAAGGCAGCCACCTCAAGGCAGAGCTTGAGGTTCAGCAAGCAAAGCACGAGTTGGATTCCAGCCCCCATCTGTCCCTTTGGCCATGAATCCTTGGATGATGAACAACCTGCACGTCTGGATGAGGCAGCCCTGCACTCACACGTAGCAGAATCAGGAAAGGCGCTTGTTCAAAACACAGGCCCTGGTCCCAGAGTTTGGGGGTGGGGAAGCCCAGACTCAGGGGACAAGAGCCCAGTCAGTAATAATAAAAATCAAGGTGATGGTGAACTCTCATATAACACCTTCTGGACTATGGGTCAGGCTCTGTTTTCCATGTTCAGCGTATTAATGCATTTAATCACCACAACAACCCACTGTCTTCTCTGCCTTTGAGATGCACAGAGAGGTTTAAGCAGCTTGTTCAAGGTTACATAGCTTAGGACTTCCCTGGCACTCCAGTGGGTAAGACTCTGCACTTCCCCTGCAGGGAGCATGGGTTCCATCCCTGCTTGGGGAACGAAGATCCCACATGCCATGGATCTCACATACACACACACACCGCCCCCAAAGCTAAAAATATAGGCCACACAGCTAGAAGATGGTAGAACTAGATTCAAACCCAGGCAGTCTTGTTCTAAAACACACCCTTCACATCACCAAATGCCCAGTGAGTGGCTGTGAACGCTTGTGTCACACTGGCCGTGTGCCAGCCCTGCACCCAGTGCTCATTACAGAGTCACTCATCTCTTCTTCACAACAGCCCTCCTAGGAGGGTCTCGCTATTTATTAAGCCCATTTTCCAGATGAGAAAACTGAGGCTCAGGGAGACCAACAAACCCCCCCAAGGTTCTGTTGAGTGAATAAGGAAGGGAAAGAAAGTCCAACCCAAAGCAAGAATAATCCACGAAAAACGAGAAACAAACTGATAGGGTGGCCTGACCTTCTAGCTGACCATCAAAAGGCAGGCTTGGGGGGTGGGTCACGTACCTTGGCGGCCCGCAGGCCCATGAAAGCAGCGAAGAGAAGCAGCAACAGGGAGGTGGCCATCTTGAGGTCAGAGAGCACCACCATGCCCACGTTGACGAAGAACGCTACCCCCGAGACGACCAGCGTGATGTTGAGGATGGCGCGCTGCAGGGTGGATGTGCGTACCTTCAGCTCGGGCAGCAGCTGCTCCAGGCCCTCCAGTGGCGTATCCTTGAAGCTCTTCAGCACTAAGTGCCCGTTCTTCGTTCGGGCTGCTAGTATCACCCGCTTAAAGTATCTCCTAATGGCCAGAGACGGAGGGGCGAAGGCAGTCAGAACAGCCCCCGGGAGTCCCCCTCCAGCCCTAGGACATTCTCTCTGGCTCTGAAGTCACACCATCAGTTTAAAAGCTACTTAAAAATGGTGGGAGGAAAGTCAGATGTAAGCTAAGTGTCCAACTAGAGGGAATCACTAACATGATGTAATCCCCTATTACTGGACACATAGGTTGCTTCTGATTTTATGGACTTGATAAATGAGAGCTGAATAAAAATTCTTTAGTTAATGTTCAAACCCAAATTCTATATATATTTCAGGGTATCTGCTAGGTGCCAAGGAGTGCTATTTAGTTCTGGAGAGACAACAAAATGAGTCAGTCACTGCCTTTGTGGAGCTTATAGTCCAGCATGAGAGACAGATAATTAAAATAATTAAACAGACAGTCTGCAAGTATAAATATCTCCTTGGAATAGATTCCTGGAAGTGGAATTATTGGTTTAAGGGATATGAGAGGCTTTTTGTCTTTGGTTTTTGTCTTTGAATTCATAACCATATTTGATAGTCTGACTTCCAGACAGACTGGGTGACTGAGGGCCCTCTGGCCAACTGTGAGACGATACGGCTCTCCTAACAATATCTGTATTGAACTATGTGTTAAAAACATAATGTTCTTTAGAAACCTGGTGGTACCACTTTTTCAGAATACGGCCTTCCCTCTCTGAGCCTCAGTTTTCCTCATTTGGAAAATGGAGAGAAATGTCCCTAGTCCTTTTCTTCCCCTAAGAATTGCAGTTCTTATTTCTCCTTGGGAAGAAGAGGCAGTATTTCATTGACCCCTTCTCCTTTCTTGACTTCCCACCCAGGTCCCAGACACCCAAATCCAGACACTGACCTGTCGGTCCCCTCTCGACTCTAACCTTGCTCCCTCTTGCTGCAGCTGGGGAACAGGGGCCGCCTCACCTCTCTGCAGGGGGTGATTTGAAGAAGAAACGCTTGGAGCCCACGCTGGACTTACGGGGCATCTTCCCAACTCGCTGGCCCAAGGCCCAGAAATGCATGTAGACATACTGGTCCAAATTTATTGTCACCTGCCAAAGGGAAGGAGAAGGAAGCAAAAGCAGCTGAGCATAAGCCACAGTGTGAATGCAGGATATACTAGAATTACATGCCTCACCCGCAGCGATCCTCTGCCTCCCCATCCACTGCCCAGGCTCATCATCATCCAGTGTGTAGGCAGACAGCCACGTATGGCTGTTCACGTTGTACACTGCACAAGGACACACCATCCAAGATGGCACCATCCACATCATAGTTATCTTTATGACCATATTTCCTAGCATCTATAATGCCACTGATTTTAAGGTACTCGATCATTTTATGAAGCAACTAAAAGGGAAAATATATTGTCAATTAAAACTATGCAACAGGGGCTTCTCTGATAGCTCAGTTGGTAAAGAATCTGCCTGCAATGCAGGAGACCCGGTTCCTGGGTTGGGAAGATCTGCTAGAGAAGGGATAGGCTACCCACTCCAGCATTCTTGGGTTTCCCTGGTGGTTCAGCTGGCAAAGAATCCGCCTGTACTGCCAGAGACCTGGGTTCAATCCCTGGGTTGGGAAGATCCCCTGGAGAAGGGAAAGGGTACCCACTCCAGTATTGTGGCCTGGAGAATTCCATGGACTGTACAGTACATGGGGTCACAAAGAGTCGGACACGACTGAGTGACATTTCACTTTCACTTTTAAAACCATGTCACACTACTGCTTCTAAGTCACAATCCAATTTCAGAGACGGTAAAGTCTGACTTTAGAAAAAAGCACATCTTAAAAATCACCAAAATGTGGTCATTTTAGTATTCTGACTATAATACTACAGTATTTAGTATTTTGATTATTAGTATTTTGTTGACTTTTTCTTTTGGCTGTGCCATGCGGCCTATAGGATCTTAGTTTCCCGACCAGGGATTGAACCCAGGCCCCAGCACTAAAAGTGCTGAGTCCTTACCACTGAACCGCCAAGGAATTCCCGTATTTTGTTGACTTTAATGGTGAGTATTTTGTATTATTTATTATAGTCAGCTCCTCCATAACTGCAGGTTTCACATCTGTTGATTCAACCAACTATAGGACTGAAAAAAATTTTAATTCCAGAAAGCAAAACTGGAATCTCCTGTGTATCACCAACTCTTTTACACAGCATTTACATTGTATTAGGTATTACAAATAATCAGAGATGACTTAAAGTATGCAGGAGGATATGCATAGGTTATATGCAAATACTACACCATTCCATATAAGAGACTTCAGCATCTGACGATTTCCATATCCTCAAACGCACTGGAACCAATCCCCACCCCCCACACCAAAGGACAGCTCTCTTAATAGTCTGCAGGCAGATGGTGATAGAATCTCTAGTCCTAAGAAGACCTGCATCTTATGATGCTTTTCCAACCGGTGGCAGTGAAGTTACATGAGAAGAGGCACCTTTTTCTATTTCACCAAAGGTGCCACATGGGCTAGTGTTCAGGACTACAGCTCCCAGCAGCCTCTGCTTCCCAAAGGCTCCACCCCTGCCCAAGGTCTCCTGGGAGTTTGGGTTGTTAGCTGGAAGACAAGCACCTGGACCTCATCCTGAGGGTGATGGACCACCAGAGCGTAGGCCAGGGTGTCCTCCGTGAGTGGGGAGAAGTTGGCCTGGGCTAGCAGGGGCTCCAGGGCCTGAAGCACTTCCTTCTCATTGGACAGACGCTGAGGGTCTGTAAGTGAAGGCTGGTCAAGAGTCTCCCTGTCAGGGTTGATGGGGTCATACAAGGCCTGAGGAGAGAGTCAGAGAGAAGAAAAATGGACTAGGTCAGAGAGTGAGGGATTGTGGGTATATGTAAGGATGTTCCTGGCCCCATATTTTAAATAATGGGTTACCCCAAGGCTGGATTTGGGGCCCTCTTCCTGTCTCTCCCCTCAAGCTTACAGTAAGTTGCCTCACCATTCCCATGGCCTTAAACACCATCTCCATGCAGATAACTACCCAACTCACATCTCCAAATCGGACCTCTCCTCTCAGTTCTAGACCTAATATCCATTTTCAGTTTGTGGGGATGTTTAGTAGTAGTAGAGCAGTACTTCCCCTTCCCCCACAGTAGTAAAGAAGAAGGTGGCTGTGGGGCTGCCCAGATAGACTACATTCCCAGACTCCTTTGAGGCTAGGTGTGGCCAGAATTTATCCACAGGATATGAGCAGAAGTAACAGATAGTTCTTGCCCCTCCTGCACCTTCCACTCTTTCCTTGTTCTTAACAGCTTAGAACGCTCTCCTGCCTACAACCGAGTTCTGAGCCCACAGAGATGAAGACGGGGCCCTCAGGGGATGGCAGAGCAACAACATGGAAGGAACCTGGGTCCTGGCATCATCTCATGAGGAACAGAGCTGCTCATCTTACCACCGTGGCCCACTTACCACAAGGCTGTTAAATGGGAGAGGAAGAATCCTCCACCTCCTTTAAGCCATTGCCTTGTGGGGTCTGCTTGTTACAACAGCTAAGCCTTTATAGGAACTAATATAAACTCTCTACCTGACATTTCTTTGGGATGTCACGATTGCCTCAAATCCAATATGTCAAGCCCACAAGATCACATCCTCGCATCCCCATCTTCCAGCAAAATAACCACCCTGGTTGCCCCCTCCCAAAGCTGTTCCCCCCAACCTTCCCTGGCCTCTCCCCTGAGCATCAGATTCTCATAGGCAATTACATCTTTGGCATCTCCAGCTGGATGTCTAATGGCGTCTCAGATCTAACACGATCTAAGGAAAACGCTCCATTTCTTCCTCCTCCCCACCTCAGTTTTCTCCTTTCAGGAAATGGCACCATGATCCATTCAGATGCTCTGATCAGGAACCCTGGAGGCATCTTTGATTCCTTCCTTATCATCACCCCAATATCTGATCTTTAGCAAATTCAGCAGACTCTCCGAATCGTTCTGGACTCTATCTCCCTTTCCATCCCCACTGCTGCCTTCTCGTCCCAGCCACCATTGCCTCGCACCTAAACAGGTGCATCAGGTTTTCACTCTCCCACCATGTCCAAACCAGTCCCCACGTGGCTGTCATGAGGAACTTATTGAGATTATAAACAGACCCTATCCCTCCAGCGGCTTCTCACAACATTTGGAATAAAATCCAGACTCTTTCTATGAGTGTCCCCATAGAACTGGGTAATGCCTTGTCCATCTCATCTTATGCACCCATCAATGCTGCCCAAAATTGTTGAATGAATGAATGAAAAAAAAAGAGCTAGGGACTTCCCTGGCGGTCTAGTGGTTAGGACTCTGTGCTCCCAATGCAGGCAGCCCAGGTTTGATCCCCGGTTGGGGAACTAGATCCCACATGCCACAACTAAGAGTTTGCATGTCATGGCTCAAGACCCTGAGTGTTACAACAAAGATGGAAGATCCTGCATGCTGCAACTAAGACCCAGCACAGCCAAATAAATAAATATGTAAAAAAAATTGTTTTTAAAGAACAAGCTTCCAGGTGGCTTGCCTATTTGTTCACAGAGAGATGGAGTTTCAAGGTGACATATAATGTGTCCCAGACTATCCAACCATCCCGAGGGAAGCACCCCTCCATAAAAGCAGCCCCTAAACTCCACCCTCCGTGTGTCTCTCAGGAGAGGCAGCCTTAAGGAACAACACATCAAGGTCAGGGGAACCTTTTGTTAGTGGAAGGAAACCAGGGAGGGGGCATTCCAAGTGGGAGGAATGGCCTGGGCAAAGGTTTGGAGACGGAAAGTCCAGGGTCTCCGAGACAATGGAGCCAGGTGTCTGATGATGTAGTGGAGAATCGAGCCCAGCAAGTCCTCATGTGAACTAACTCCCAGGGCCAGCCTATGCTGGCCCAGAACAGGACCAGGGCCCAGAACTAAGGCCTGTGTCCAAGTCCTTCCAGCCAGGCTGACAGAGCCAGTCCCATGGGCCATGTTCTCAAATTCATGGAATGACCTTGAGAAATGCCTTTCCCGGGGCTGAGCTGCACTTTGAGAGTAAGGGAATCTCAGAGCTGGAGGAGAGAGAAGTGCATTCATCTAACGTCCACTGCGAACCAGATTCTCTTCTGGGAACTTCGCATCCGCCCATGGCTTCGAGCCAGAAATCTGGATGTGGCGGGTGACCCCTGTTGTTCCCTTTCCTCACATGATTTATTAATCACGATGATTCCACCTCCAAAACAGAGAGCCACTCCGCCAGGCTCTCTCCTCCCCACCAGCCCTGCCCAGTCCACACCACCATGGTCTTCTCCTGCCTGGATGAGTCCGACAGCCGTCTCCAGGGCCCTTCCAAATGCTCTCGCATCCCTCCTCTCAAGACTACTCTCAAGCCCGCTGTGTCCCAAAGCGGGTCCTGAAGCTCCTCCCCAAAACTGCTCTCCTTCACCCCCATCTTCTCCATGTNATTAGGGTTACCAGATTTAGCCAAAAAATAAAATACAGGACACCAAGTTCAGTTGGATTTCCAGATCAACAATAAATAACTTTTCAGTTTAAGTATGTCCTGTGCAGTATTTGAGAATTGTATTTACATGGACATAATTATACTTTAAAAAGAAAAATTTCTCATAGCTTATCTGAAATTCAAATTTAACTGGGTTTAGAGGGTCAAAGAGTGTCCCCTAAAAATTCCTGTCCCCTGGGAACCTCAGAATATGACCTCATTTGGAAAAAGGGTCTTTGCAGGTATAATTAAGGCATGAAAGTGAGACCATACTGGATTAGGGTGGGCCCTAAATTCAATGAGAGTGTCCTTATAAGAGATAGAAAAGGACACACAGAGAAGAAAGTGATATGAAGATGAAGACAGAGATTAAAGTGATGTGTCCACAAGCCATGGACTGCTGGAAGCTTGGAGAAAACCATAGGATTGGGCCCTTCCTCTGAGGCTCCAGAAGAAACTAACCCTGCCAGCACTTTGATTTTGGACTTCCACTCTCCTGAACTCTCAAAGAAGAGATCTCTTGTTTTAAGCTATCCAGTGGATGCTCATTTGCTATGGCAGAATTAGGAAATGAATAAGCTAGGTGTCCTGTACTTTATCTGGCACCATCTCTGTGGTACTTAGCACTTCTTAACATACTTTACTTCTTGACCTTGTGGAGGGTCGGTCTCTCTCCCTGGCACGTGATGCCATGAGGCAGATACACAGGTGCACCACTGAGGCCGGGGGCCTGTAACCATTCCGGGACACAGTAGGTGCTCAGTAAGCATGCACTGAGTGAATCCAATGAATGAATGCACAAGGGAAAGGAGGCCCAGAGAGAGGGCACCTGCCAAGGTCGCCCTCACTCCTAGTGAACAACAATGCTGGCGTCTGAACTGGGGCTCTTCTTGTTCTTTGCCTGCTCCAAATTGCTTCCTCAAGGGTCTTAGGTCATCAGCAAATGGTAATCCAGTGTGTCTTACTCACCTCTGATGCTTCTACCCACCCTCTCAGGGTCTCCGTTTAAAATCTGCTGCCTCAGGACTTCCCTGGTGGTTCAGTGGTTAAGAATCTGCCTTGCAATGCAGGGGATGTGGGTTTGATCCCTGGTCCAGAAACTAACCCATACGGCATAGAGCAACTAAGCTCATGAGACAAAACTAGAGTGCCTCAACGAAAGATCTCGCGTGCCAGTTAAGACCCAATGCAGCCAAACAAACAAATAAATAATAATAAAAATATGCTGCCTCAGTGAGAATGTGTGTCTTTGCTGCATATTCTATGTTTCAATATAGTTAAACGTTTGATAATTAAAAATAACTTTTTAAAGAAAAAGAATCCTGTCTCCAGAGGCCAGAGAGGCCCCAGAGAAGAGCTTGGAGGCCAGCAGACAGGAGCACAAATCTTGGGACCTGCCTCATTTTGGGCTCAACGGGGCCCTCTTGGAGCTTCGGTTTCTTCTTCTGCCAGTGGGGCTGCTGGCAGCTACTTGGTGCTGCAGGAAGCTGACGATCCTGATGCAGAGGGGCCATAGCTGCTACTCATCAAAGCAAGCAGGGGAGCTATGGGGGGCAGGGGCAGTAAAGGGTTAATTCAGCAGGCCTGAGTTGTCCAAACCTTGCCCATTCCAGACCTGGCCCTTGAAGGGTGCCTGGGAGAGAACGTTGAAGCACTCACTCCCAGGGACCAGTTAATGTCCCTGGTGGTCACGCAGGTTGTACTGTCTAGATCCTCACAGGACTGTTTCTTAGCCCAGTCTCCTTCCTTGACTTCCAGACTATGAGCATTGAGTCCATCTCTCTACCCAGCTGTCCAAGAGGCAGCTCAAATTTCTAAGTCTAAACTGAGCTCTCAGTCTTCCCTGCAGACCTGTCTCTGCTCTGCTTTCCACATATAAGTGGCAGCTGTATCCTTCAGGAGGTGTGGGCATGAACTGCTAGAGGCCCCCCTGACTTCTTTCTCTCCTTCAAGGCCCCGCCCACTCAGCCAAATGCTGATGCCTTCCAACCATTACCAGTGCCTGACCACTTTTCACCACTTCCACTGCTATTACTCTTGTCTGAGCTGCCATTATCTCTTACCTGGACAAGCATAATAGACTCTTTAATATATCTCCCTGCCTCTGATGGTCTGTTCCCTGCTGAGCAGCCAGAAGAATCCTATTAACACCGGAATCAGTTCATGACCCGCCTCTGCTCTGAACCCTCCCCCTGGCGGCTCCCAGCTCGCTTACATGAAAGCCACGTCTCCAGCGCAACCCACGAGGCCAGGCACAATTTCCCCTCACTCCCTCTCTGCTGTCACCTCCTGCCTTCTTTACCTCCAGCCAGTAGTTCCACTGCCATTCCCCCAACACTCCAGGCCCTCACACCTCAGGGCCTTTGCAATTGCTTTTCTCTTGAGAAAGAGAACGTTTTCTCAATGTTTTTTCTCGAAAAAGAGGACGTTTCTACCTGAAATGTCCATCCCCAGACACCCATCAAGCTCACTGCCTCAGTTCACTCAGGTATTAGCTTGTCTGTCGCCTCTTCAGAGAAGCCTTCTCTGACCACTCTGTCTAAATCAGGCCCTTTTCTCATCGACTTCTATCCCACCTTCATGGCACTTACCACTCCTGGGTGTCATATTTTACATTTTTTTGTTTTCAATTTGGCCACACTACGTGGTGAAGAGCCGACTCACTGGAAAAGATCCTGATGCTGAGAAAGATTAAGGGCAAGAGGAGAAGGGGGCGACAGAGGATGAGAAGGTTGGATGGCATCACCAACTCAGTGGAGATGAGTTTGAGCACGTTTGAGCATGTTTGAGCACCGGGAAAACAATGAAGGACAGGGAAGCCTGGCATGCTGCAGTCCATGGGGTGGCAAAGAGTCAGACATAGCCAAGTGACTGAACAACATGTCGTGTGGGATCTTAGTTCCTTGACTAGACATCGAACCCGCAGCCCCTGCATTGGAAGTTCAGAGTCTTAACCACTGGATCACCAGGCCAGTCCCTTATATTTATTCATTTATCATCTTCCCACCTGGAATATCAGCTCCAGAAGGGCGTGGCTTCATCTGTTCTGTTCACTGCTGCATCCCTGATGCTTAGAAGAGGGCTGGACTCCAAGTAACCACTCAGAGAATTTTTGCTGGATGAACAGATAGGCAAACAAGGACAACAGGGCCACAGGGTCCTGGTTCTCACCTGCAGCTGGGTCAGGACATGATGGTAGTGGAACAAGGTACAAAAGTCCACGTGGGCTGTGAACTCCTCCAAGGCCGCCTTCTCCGCAGGAGTGGAATGGAACTCCTATTACCTCGAGAAGCAAAACATCTCTTTAGGTCTCTCTCTCCTTCCTCATGGGGGAGAGTTTTTCCTGGGCAACCCAGACAGACAATCAGAGCTCTGAGCTCTTTAAAATTTTGTGGGGTTTTTTTTTTGGGGGGTGGGGAGGGGGAGAGGACTGATCAATTTCACTGAGAGAAACTGAGGTAGCCCTGAAGAGTGAAAAACACATGGCTTAAAGAGCTAGGGTTTCAAGTTACCACTCTGATACTTACTGGCCAGCAGTCACACAATGCTTATTTGTGTGCCAAGAACTGTTTGCTGGCATGATCTCATCCTCCAGAGGCCACAAGAAGGCTGGTGGAATTATAATCCTCATTGTTCAAAGGGGACACCTAGGTTTAGGAAAGTCACTTGCTGAGGGCCACACTGTCCATAAAAGAGAAGCTGAGACTCTAGACCAGGCCTGGTCCAGGGTGCACACATTTACCCACTGTTTTAGCATTCCTACCTCAGTGCCCTGGGTGAATGTCATCCCCTCTCTGAGTCTGTTTCCTTATTGGCAACAGAGGATCACACCCTCTTTCTGAAAAAACCGATAGTGACAATTTGATGTGATTATATGTGTCCATATATCTAAATGTGTGTTTATGTGTGTGTATATATACTTCTGTATATGGATAAAGCCATATACGGAACTGTGGCCATACAGAGGCATTTCATACATACATATATGGAACTTAGGCCATACAGAGGCATTTCAGTTCAGTTCAGTCACTCAGTTGTGTCCAACTCTGTGACCCCATGAACCAAAGCACACCAGGCCTCCCTGTCCATCACCAGCTCCCAGAGTTTACCCAAACTCATGTCTATTGAGTTGGTGATGCCATTAAGTAATAATTATTAAATGAAGGAATGATGATAAAGAATAATCACAAGTATGATGGTGACAGTGGTGTAAGAACTTAATTAAGCTCTTAGGGTTGAGCAAGTATCTACTTGACTCACCCTAATTCCCACCCTGCTCTAGTCAGTACACTTTGGTTCAAATCTGAGTCACTAGTCATGACCTTGGGTGAGTCACTGCCCTTCTCCTGCTTTAGTTATCTCCTTTGTAAAGTGGGAATGATGGTGGTACCTCTTACTGGGTTGTTCATTATTCAATAATACATGGAAAATGCTTAGCACAGTGCCGTATAAGAGCTCAGTGTAATATAATTATTGCTTCGTTGGTACAATACTTATTATTAGGTAGTAGTCATTGTAATGATGAGGATGAAGATCATACCCGTTTTGTAGAGGGTAAAACTACCACCCGTGTGAATGCTTGTTCAAGCCCCCAGAACAAGCTAGAGTCTGGAATCCCTGCTTCATCTACATCTCGGCAGTCAGTCCCCAGCTTTCCAACTCACTACTGCTCACCTGGGCCTATAAAGGGCAAGTGAAGTGAAGTCACTCAGTCGTGTCCGACTCTTTGCAACCCCATGGACTGTAGCCTACCAGGCTCCTCTGTCCATGGGATTTTCCAGACAACAGTACTGGAGTGGATTGCCATTTCCTTCTCCAGCGGATCTTCCCGACCCAGGGATCGAACCCGGGTCTACGGCATTGTAGACAGCCGTTTTACCGTCTGAGCCACCAGGGAAGTCACAAAAAGGGAAGCCACATAAAGGGTAAAGGAACTACAATTCCCAGGGGGCGCCTGGGCATTCTTCTATAGCTTGAAGGGCTGTACCGCCGCGAGGCCTGCCGGGATTCGTAGTCCTCAGGCTCTCGGACCCGGGACGGGCGGTACCTGTATCAGGAGGCGGAGCAGCTGCTCTTTGGAGAACGGGATGTGCCGTTCGCGGTACTGCTGGGCCCAGTCGCGGGGCTCCGTGGGGTTCCACATCTTGCGGTACTCCCCCATCTTGACCTCCAGCGATGACAGGGCCCGGGGGTGGCCGAGAAACGAGGGCAACAAAGGCCATACTCGGACACTGGATCCCCAGACCCCTCGGGTCACATGCAGCATGGCTAGCCAGACCCTTTCCCCGCAGCCTAAACGAGGGAAATGGGAAGAGGTCAAAAGTCATCTGGGGGAAAGGTGCCCCCTCCACCTCCGCGTCCCAAATTCCAGGGGCCGTTTCTACCCCAGGCAGCGGGTAGAGCCCATCCGCCCGCCTCGTAGGCCATCCTCTCCATCCCCTCCCACACTATTCAGTTGGCCTGAGTCCCAGGCAGGAGGAGTTTTGGGGGAGCGTTTTGCGGGCCCAGAAGCCCTGTGGTGACACAGCCTCTGCGGGGTCTAGGCGTCAGGTGAATCTTAAGAGTATAGGATATGCTCGGAAAGCTGCATGAGTCTGCAGGGCCGCCCACCCCCGGCCATGCAATCTTTCACCCTTTCCCTCACCTTTAGGCAACGTTCGACTGTCATTGAGCCTCCTGCGCATGTGCAAAAAGGCGCCCTGGGTCTCCGAGTTTCGGCTTCAAGCCGTCGTAGGACGCATGCGCAATACCTGGGTCATAGAACAGGGTCCATTTTCTTCTAAAGCCCAGTCCGACTACGCATGCGCAGTCTGCCTGGCTTGCTTCACGCGCTTTGCTTGGACTCGGCGCATGCGTTTCAGAAGTATCTCCTTGTCCACAAGCTTCAAAGGGGAAGAGGCAGGGCGGGCGCGAGACTCCGGGGACTACTGGGACTGGGGCAGGGATTCCCGTGCGCAGCCCGCCAACGGCGGGCCGCCCAACGTCCGCTGAAGCCACGCCCCCGCTCGTGTCAACTCTAGAATAGGCGGGGGGATTTGGGCGGGGCTTCAGCGCAGCCAATCAGCTGTGGAGGGACGAAAAGGCGGGAAAAAGAGGAAGAAAAGGAAGGTTGAGGTGGTGCCGGGGACCAGGCGGGCAGGGTGGGCGGAAGGAAGATCCGGCCGACAGGTGACATAAACCCGGCCTCCAGAGTAAGGCTGACCCTTTATCAGGCAACATCACCCCTAACCCTCACCACCCCCATTCCACGCCTTAAAGGAAGAACCCGGATTCTCTGAAGGTAGCTTAGCGCCAGGGTCTTGGCCTCCTTATTTTGAGGGGACAGCTGAGTTCGGAGACCATGTTCTCCACACATCTGAGGTACAAACTTGAGGAGAAGCACTTTTATGAAGATGGAGCTGAATTCTAAGGGAAGGTCCTGATTCTAAGGCAATCACCCCATCACCAGGACAGCCTAAAATCTACCCTGAGGTGCCTGGGGTCTCTGTGTGCTGTTGCCCCCAAATCTGAAAGGAATCCTGTTTTCAGACCTCCCAGGTGTTCTGACCGCCATTCTAGCACCCTTCATCCCTCAAAAATCCCATTAACACAGTTCTTAAAATGGGCACTCTGGCTCCTGTGTCAGAGACATCACCCCAATATCCTACCCTCTCCCCTCTCCTCCCTGTCCCAAGATCTCTCCACCGTGCCCCTCCACTTCTGGGACTCTGGAAGCCCCCTCACCCTACATCCTCCTCAGCCTACATTCCTAGTTCCTAGTATCCTCGGCAGCCCCCTCACCCTGTACCCCACTTTGGAATTCTCTGAAGCCCCCTCAGCCTGCACCCCAACTCATAGGACTATCGAGCCACCCTTTCACCCTGTGTCCCACCTGGAGGTGGGGCTTCCTTACAGCTTTTTCATCCCATGCACCAATTTCTAAGAACCCTGCAGACCCCTCACCCCATATAACCCTGTCCTGGGACCCCAAGAACCCTCTGTCATCCCCTGCCCCCTTCTTCTGGGACCCTTGGCAGACCCCTCACCCCACGGAACCCCATCCTGGTACTCTCCCCAATACTCTTCCATCTCATACCCCCTCCTCCTGGCAGCCCCTTTACCCTGCACCTTGGATTCTAACCACCCCCTACCATCCCTGTTGTCTTGCAGCAGCCAAGCCCCAGGGTGGGCCTGGAACCTGCAGACGGCAGCGCCCAGCCGACAGAACCCAGCATCCCTGCTCTGGCCTCCCAGGGCCCGGGCGGCAGAGCAGCCGCCATGCACATCCCGGAGAGCCTCCAGGACCTGGCCGACAGTGAAGCTGTGCAGTTTCTCAAGAGGCCGAAGACGATCACACGGATCTTTGCAGGGGTGAGGCCCTCCTGTGGGCCGGCTGCCTTGTGGGTGACATGAAATAGGGTTCTCAGCTCTCAGACCCAATGCACAGGGTGGTGGGAGGAAAGAAAGGGCCAGCTGGGGGAACAAAGCCAAAAGGAACTTGTAAATGAAGTCACCCTTTACTGAGGATCTTAACTTTAGGCCCTGCAGTATTCTGAGCATTTAGCAACTCTCCTGGGAAGAAAGAACGCCGCAAAGTGGGTGCTCAGGAGCCCCATTTTTGAGAGAAGAAAACTGAGGATCAGAGAAAGTTAAATAATTTTTTTGAAGGCTGTGCTGTCCAAGGGGGTAACCATAAGCCACATGTGACTATTCTAATCTAAACTAATGAAAATAAAATATTCAGGGACTTCTCTGACGATCCAGTGGTTAAGACTCCATGCTTCCAGTGCAGGAGGCCGGAGTTTGTTCCCTGGTCTGGGAACTAACATCCCATAATCTGCATGGTGCAGCCAGAAAAAAATTTTTTTTAATTCCCCAGTCACAGTAAGCCACATTTCAGGTGCCCAATAGCCACATGTGACTGGCAGCTCTCATATTGGACAGTGAGGATCTAGAACATTTCCATCGTGGCAGAAAGTTCCAATGGACAGTGTTGGCTAAGGTCACACAGTAAGAGGCAGGGACTCAAACTGGGGTCTGTGAGAATACACCCTATTAATTTTCCACCTCTCAGACCTAGGATGCCAGGGGGGTGGGTGGTTGCTGTGTGCCAGGCACAGTACCAAGCAAGGACTTTACCTGTATTTGTTTCATCATTACCACATTCCCGAAGAGTCAAGACACCAGAGGGCAAAACCTCATTGAGCCCCTGATTTTGCTGTGTGACCTTGACCTGCTCATAGCTCTTCTCTGGACCTCAGTGCTTGAGGAGTTAGAGCTGTGACTCTGGGCTTTATACTGTGTAGCCTCCACAGTGCTCCTTTGGCAGAGTTGGAAACTGAGGCCCAGGGAGATGATGAGACTTGATCTGGGTCAGGGGAGTAGGGGGAATATCTGGAATTGAACCCAGGGTCCTATTCCAGAAGGATTGATCAGACCTGGCTGAGGATCTTAGTTTGGCCACATGATGTCCACATAGAGCAACATCCTCCCCTGCTTGCCTGGCTCAGTCCTGGCGTAATTATCAGCAGCACCTCCTTAAGTCTCAAAAGTGCCCCGTTTTCTTTTATAACTTGCCTGGTCACGCTAGGGCTGTGTGACCTTGAACCAGAAACTTGATTTCTCTGAACCTCCAGACCCTCATGTGTCTAGTCCTTCCTGATCATCAGGAAAGACTGTGTATGTCCAAATGAAGTCAATGCCTCTCAGCCTGTGGCAAGTAGTCATCGTTCCTTCAATAGCAATGATTACTGGGACCAACTTGTGATCAAGCAGAGAGATGGGTTGGGGGAGGCATAGGGTGGTGGGGACTCATCTCCATCGTCGTCACCCCAGGGAAGCGGGGAAAACGCCTTCCACACCCCAGTTCCCAGTCCCTCGGTGGTGTCAGCATTTCCACTCCTTACCATGACCCTATGACGTGGGCATTGTGACGCCTGCTAGACCCAAGAGGAAACCAAGGCTCACAGAGGTTGAGTGACTTGCCCAAGGACATCACCCAGCTGGCGGGCAAGTCCCAAGTATGTGCAGGTTTCCAGTGCTTCAGAAGGAAGGGCGGGAGGTGAGGGAGAAGGAGGCCCAGCTTGTGTGGACTGATGTGGAGAAGGGCTGGGGGGAAGGGCCACCAACCTTGCCAGACTCTTCAGTCACGGACTTTGCCTGTCACCTCCCTCCTCCCGCCCGCCGCCCTCTCCTCCTTCCCCCCCCTGGCCTGGCTCCTCAGTAGGGAGTCTCTGGGCAGCTGGTGCTCCTGTCCTTCTCACGGCCGCCCGCCAGCTGGTGCCTTAACTGATGAATCTTTGCTCCCTCCCTGGGGACAGGCCAGGAAGGGTGTGGAAGGAGGTCGGACTCGGGCTTCAGAGGGTTGGAGTCCCTCCAGCCCAGCCAAGCCCCCTTCTTGGGTGTCCAACAGCAGCCCAAGGATTGGCGGGGGGGTCAGCAGACAGACAGCCCACGGACCCAAAAGTCAGGGGGGCTGGATTCCAATCCCATCTCTCCATGACTAACCTTGAGAGGACACATCTCCTCTCTGGCCAGTCATGAGAATTACCTTCAGGGCCAGGCCCCCACCTCTTTGGGGCACAGGACAGACAGGGAAACTGAGGTGCCAAGCAGTGAGCAATTGGCCCAGGTCCACCCAGCGGGTGGGGTCAGACACGTCTGGCTCTTTCCACTGCGCCATCAAGGCTTCTATTTATCACCTGTGAAACAGCAATGAATTATTGTAACCTCGAGCATGTGGGACTGGAGCGAGGCTGCAGGGAGGTGGCGCAGGTAAAATGTATCTGGGCTCAAAAATGATCAATGAGCCTTCCTGTCCTTGACCTGGCTCTGTCTCGGACCAGCAGCGCAAGACGCTCCCCTCCTGCAGACCCAGTTCTGCAGCCCTGAAATGGAATGAATGTGAATACCCTCCCTTAGAGCTAAAGTGCTGGACAAAAGGAGGGACTAGTCATTATTATTGGGCTTCCCTGGTGGCTCAGCGGTAAAGAACCCAGCTGCCAATGCAGGAGACTCAGGTTCAACCCTTGGGTTGGGAAGATTCTCCAGAGAAGGAAATGGCAGCCCACTCCAGTATTCTCGCCAGGGGAATCCCATGGACAGAGGAGCCTGGTGGGCCAAAGAGTCGGACACGACATAGCAACTGAACAACAACAACAAAGTCATTATTATTATTTTGTTTGTTCTTATTCAGAGAAGGCAAGTAAGACAAAGGAGAGAGGCAGATGGACAGAGGCTGAGGAGTTTAAGGGCAATCCTTGCCTCCCCGCTCCTACTCTAAAGGGCAAGGCAAAAGCCAAAAAGAAGGGCCAGTCATTCACTCTTCCAACACACGTGCGGAGGTCCAGCCTGGCACTGGGTCCTGGGTGCAGACAGAAGGGTCCCACGTGCACCCTGTCCAGGAGTTCAAATTCTAATGAACTTCCTTCCCCTTGTCTCCTCCCTCCCTCCCCTCCCCAGGCACTACCACATCCAATCAGTCACCAAGTGTAATGTTGCATCCTAAATTTCACGGGATTCCCAGGAGCCCCTTCCCATCCATCATGACCCTGGAGTTTGCCTTGAACCCCCAGATCTAACCCTGACCAGCCTCTGCTGAGAGCCCTGCCATGCATAAAATTAAGCCTAAGTGAGAAATTTAATTTTTTCCATGGTTCCCAAATCCAGTCCCCTCTGTCCAGTGTTCAAGGCCTCTGAGGGTCTGGCCTCCCCGCCTGCATTTCCAGCCTCACTTCATACCAGATCCCTCAGCTAAGATTTCTCTCCAACCCCTGCAGGAGCTTCACTCGGCAGCAGCTGGCTTTTGCACACATGGTTCAGCCTGCCTGGAATGCCCTTCCTCCTGTCTGCCTGCAAAACTCCTCAGATTTTTCTTTTTAATTCTTACTGGAGTGTGGTTGATTACAGTTGATATTGTGTTTGTTTCAGGAATCAGTATACTGAATCTGTATAATGCGATTTGGTTATACATACATATATATCCACCCTTTTTTTAGATTCTTTTCCCATACAGGCCATTAGAGTATTGAGTAGCGTTCCCCATACTATACAGTAGGTCCTTTGTTTTGTGGTTTAGTTGCTAAGTCGTGTCTGATTCTTTGCGACCCTATGGACTGTAGCCTGCCAGACTCCTCTGTCCATGGGATTTCCCAGGCAAGAATACTAGAGTGGGTTTCCATTTCCTCTTCCAGGGGATCTTCTCAACCCAGGAATAGAACCCAGGTCTCCTGCTTTGGCCGGCATATTCTTTACCACTGAGCCTCCCTGTTGTTCAGTCACTTTGTGACCCCATGGATTGCAGCACGCCAGGCTTCCCTGTCCTTCACCATCTCCCTTACTTGTGAGCCACCTTACTTGTGATCTATTTTATATATAGTAGTATGTACATGTCAATGTACTTGTGAGCCACCTTACTTGTGATCTATTTTATATATAGTAGTGTGTACATGTCAATCCCAGTCTCCTAATTTATCCCTCCCCCAAAACTTATTAGTTAAGGTGCGGTTCAGATCAAGCCTTACTTCATCCTAAATCCAGCCCCAAATCTTGACTCCCTCCACAACTGCAGGCCCCAGCTTCCTCCCCAGCCTCCCAGCCCTCTAGCCTCCAGTCTCACCAGAGTCCATTTCTGCATGGCCCCAGAGGGGCCTTCACACACCCTGCCCCGCCGCTGCTCCCTCCTGACCCCCAGAGATCATCCCACTCCATAGTCTTCACCCTGCCTGTTCTTATAGGCCTCACCGAATTCAGAAAGCACTCCCTGGACAAGCTCCCACCTCCCAATACATACACACCGGTTCTTTCCATACCTGGTGTCACCCCGCCAGGCTGTGTTGTAACCGTCAGGGACAAGCCACCAGAGCTTCAAATTGTCCCTGAATCATGGTGACAAGAACCACTGCCCTCCAGGCATCTGGTCCAGGCAGATATATTAATAGCAGGAGTTAGGGCAGATTTAGGGTTTCTCTAGTGGCTCAGATGGTAAATAATCCTCCTGCAATGCAGAAGACCTGGGTTCGATCTCTGGGTTGGGAAGATCCCCTGGAGAAGGAAATGGCAACCCACTCTAGTATTCTTGCCTGGAGAGTCCCATGAACAGAGGAGCCTGGCGGGCCACAGTCCATGAGTTCGCAAAAAGTCGGGCACAACTGATCGACTACGCACAGCACGTATGTGCGCAAAGCGGACTCATGAGCCAGACAGCTTGGGTTCAGATCCAGGCGCTGCCCCCTCATAGCTGATGGGCTCTGTGCCATTCACCACCTTCTTTGTGCCTCAGCTCCACTATCTAAAAGAAAGAGAGACTGTTGGCAGCGCCCACATCCTAGGGTGGCTGTAAGGATGACACGGGCTGGTGAAGTACACTGGCGGTTTCGTCGATGAACACGGCAGACGCCAGCAGTAGGGGCAGACGGTGCTACCCCGGTGTGCAGTGTGCGGTGCCCACAGAGGCAACAGGGCCAGCATATCAGTGAAACTCTGTTTGCTTGTTTTCTGGCCACACCGGGTGGCACTAGTTCTCTGACCAGGGAAGTCCCAAGGCTGTATTTGCTTTACTTTTTAAAAGTTTTTAAAATTTGATTTGATTTATTTATGTATTTGTTTTCGGCTGCACTGGGTCTTCGTTGCTGCATGCAGGCTTTCTCCAGTTGCGGCGAGCGAGGGGCTACTCTAGTTGTGGCGTGTGGGCTTCTCATTGCAGTGGGTTTTCTTGTTGCAGAGCACGGGCTCTAAAGCACCCGGCTTCAGTGGTTGCGGTGCATGGGCTTAGTTGCTCTGTGGCATGTGGGACTGAACCCGTGTCCCCCACGTTGGCAGGTGGATTCTTAATCAATGGACCACCAGGGAAATCCCTATATTTGCTTTAAAAAAAAAAAAGCCTTGAGATTTCCATGGTGACCTAGTAGTTACAATTTGGTGCTGTCACTGCCATGGTTTGATGCCTGGTCAGAGAACTGAGATCCTGTAAGCTGTGTGGCATTGCCAAAATAGTTTTTTGTTTTTTAAAGAATCTTAGAGCAAAAGGTGAACGTTTGTCAGGTTCTCACTGTTGGTTACATTTCCTCCGTTCTTTTCTGTGTCTTTGGAATATTTCACAAGTTCCTTTTTGAAAATGGAGAGGAATTAGCTGAGCGGGGAGGGAGGAGGAAGTGGCAGGCAGAGGGAAGGGCTGGGAGGCAGATGGAATCAACAGGATGGCAGAGACTCATTGCTCACTCTTCCTGTGTCCCAGGCGATGTGCTAATAAGCATTTCGTGTTGGGTCTGGCTGGCGGGTACCTGTTTGTGGGGTGAGGAGAGGTGAAGGGCTGGGGAGGGGCAGGCAGTGCTGGGAGCCAGGATGGGCAGAGTGTGGAAGGTTCCCTGGGGAGACTTGGAGTCAGGGAGGCCGGTACGAGGCTGGGCCAGGGCCCCAGCAGGTGGGATGACGCCCGAGCTGGGATGGAGGCTCAGAGGACCAGGAGGGAGGGGTTGGAACCACTGGGAGAGTGGACGGCAGACCCCGCCCCCCGACTCAGTGAGGGGGATGAGGGATGAAGAGCGGATTTGAGAAGACACGGAGCTCCATTCTGGCTCTGGAAACCGCGCCCTCCATCCCGGAACCCACAGGTCTTCTCCCTGATCGTGTTCTCCTCCTTGCTGACTGACGGCTATCAGAACAAGACTGACAACTCGCAGCTGCACTGCGTCCTCAACAGCAACAACGCGGCCTGCAGCTTCGCCGTGGGGGCCGGCCTGCTGTCCTTCCTCAGCTCGCTGGCCTTCCTGGCCCTAGACGCCCACGAGGTCCGCTTCTCCAGCACCCGCTTCAAGACAGCCTTCCAGCTCCTGGACCTCATCCTAGCCGGTGGGTGAGCCCCAGCACTGCCCGCCCCGAGCTCCCAGCCCCCACCCCCAGGCTCCCCTGGGCCCCCAGGACGCCACCTCAGAGCATCCTCCGCCTGTGACCCAGAGCTTCGTCCCTCGCTTCTCGAAGCTCTTCTGCACCCACCATTTCAGGGAATCACTGCACATCCCTCAGACTTAGTGCAAAGTTCGCCTCTTCTGATCCTGAGGGTAACTCTAGAAGCCTCTCTTCTGCCCAACTTTCTCCTGGCATTCACCTCCCTTCTTCACAGCCTTTCTTGAAAAGCCACCAGTGGGGAGGCAGGGTGCAGAGCGCAGCGCCAGGCAGAGCAGTGTTTGAAATCTCACCTCCGGTGCAGCCTTGATGTGCAGGTCTCCCCCCCTCTCTGAGCTGCCATAGAAGCTGGGATGGGAACCCCCACTGCCTGGTGGTCCAGTGTCTGAGACTGTGCTTCCACTGCAGAAGGCACTGGCTCAGTCCCTGACCAGGGAAGTTCCATGTGCCATGTGGTTATGGCCAAAAACCGAAAACGAAACAAAAAACCACCTCCAGGGTTTTTCTGAGGATGAAAGGCAAGAAAGGACACCTGTAGTAATGCTGACACTTCCCGGGCACGCCCCACGTGTCATGGCACCGTGTCAAGGGCACCCCATACCCTCCTTTCTTCCTTAGAACCACCTGAGGAAGCATGGCCTGTTCAGATTCACATTTCGTAGAGGCTCAAGGAGGTTGTATAATCGGACCCTGAGCGGCAGATCCAGGCTTCCAAGCCAAGCCTAGCCTCCTAACCAATGCTGAGCACCTTAGACAGAGCCTGGCACACAGCGCCCAACACTTGCTTGTTCCTTTTTCTCATGCCTCAGGCTCCTTCCTCTCCTCTTCCACACCGGCCCAATTCCAGAGACTCAGGGCTAGGTGGGCCCCTAAAGATCACTGAGTCCAGCAACATCCAAAAGAAGGTTCTGTGAGGGCGGAGCTGTTCTGTGCCTGGGCTTCCCAGTGCGGGAGCCACAGGCCATGCATGGCCGCTGAGCACTCAAAGTTTGGCCAGTGCCATCAAGGGGTGGAAATTTTTTTAAAAAATTTTTTGCTTATCTATTTATTTTTGGCTGCTCTGGGTCTTCATTGATGCCCTCAGGCTTTCTCTAGCTGCGGCGAGCAGCGGCTACTCTCTAGTTGCAGTGCACAGGCCTCTCATCGTAGTGGCTTCTCTCCTTGCGGAGCACGGGCCCTAGGGCGTGAGGGCTTCAGAAGTTGTGGTCCACAGCCTTAGTTGCTCCAAGGCATGTGGGTTACTCCTGGACTGAAGATTGAACTTGTGTTCCTGGCATTGGCAGGCGAAGTCTTAACCACTGGACCACTAGGGAAGTCCCGAAATTTCTTTTAAAAGTCTATTTTAATGGACTGAAATTTTTAATTGATTGAAATGGAAAATGTCACAGGCGGCTGCCGACCCCCACAGCAGATAGAGCAGCCCACTCCAGGCGGTTCTTTAAAAAGCTGGGAGGGAGAGGCCACAGTGGAGACCTCAGCCCCTGCCCTTCCTGAGCCCTCCCTCCCCCCCACCCCACCCCTCTTCTCTCCCTCGACCCCCCAGTCATCTGGGCAGGCATCTGGTCTGTGGGATTCTGCTTCCTGGCCAACCAGTGGCACCGTTCGCAGCCCAGATACTTCCTCCTGGGGAGCAACAGCGCCAAGGCCGCCATCACCTTCTCTTTCTTCTCCATCCTCATCTGGGTGAGGAGGGTCCCCTGTCCCACCCCTACTTCCCCAGCAGGGCAGGGCGGGATGGTGTGGGTTAACAGGGCAAGAACCTACCCACTCTCAAAGCTCACCTGGGCCTCCTCAAGCCCCTTCTGTGTCTCGGGCAAATGGGGAAGAAGGCCCCCCACCTTCTTCCCGGCAGATGAAGCCCAGCTTCAGGGAGCGCTGGGCCCCACGGCCCCCCAGCCAGCCTCCAGCTCATCCTTCTCTGCCCACAGATATTCCAGGCCTACCTGGCCTTCCAGGAGCTCCGAAACGATGCCCCGGTCCCCTACAAGCGCTCCCTGGACGAGGGCGGCGTGGTCCTGACCTCCCTCTCCCCGCCATCAGCCGCCAGCCCGGTCAACACGCCCACCACCGGCCCCCAAGCCCCGAGCTACGCCAGCTCCTCCCTGTCCCCCTATCTGAGCACCCCGAAGGCCCCCCGCCTCGCCATGATGCCCGACAACTAGAGAGCCTTGTTTACACCAATAAAGATAGAATCCTCCCTCCAGAAGGGTTTCGGAACCAGCCCTCTGTCCTCGCACATCTGCCCCTCTCCGGTCCCTCGAGCGGCCAGGGGTGTGCCTCTGCGGCAGGGCCCATTTCCATCCCACCTCCCAGACTCTCCATCTGAGTGTCACTTTTTAAAAAATATTTACTTTTATTTATTTATTTGTCTGCACCAGGTCTTAGTTGCAACATGTGGGATCTTTAGTTGCAGCGTGGGAGCTCTGAGTTTTGGTGTGTGAGATCTAGTTCCCTGACCTGGGATCAAACCTGGGCTCCCGGTGCCAGGAGCGTGGAGTCTTAGCCATTGGCCCCCCAGGGGAATCCCTTGGGTGCCATCTTGACAGCTACGGACGGTGATGGGAGGGAAAGGAAACCCTTCTTCTGGGCTTGTGCACAGTGAGCCCTTTACCGCTTGCACTGGCCACGGGAGGGAGGCAGGAGGTGCCCCGCTGTCCAGCCGAGGAAGCTCAAGTTCACAGACAAGATGCTTCCACCGGTGGAGAGGGCAGGAGAACCAGGGCCAACACTCAGGCCCCCCTGGCTGCCCAGTGAGGGCCTACCCTCTTTAACTCACCCCAGTGACACCTCCTCAGCTCAAAACCATGCTGAATGAGGAGTCGTTTAAGGACTAGAGGATGACAAGTCCCTGACCGACATCAGGGGAGATACTCGTCCTCAAGTATTTGAAAGCTTGTTTGGGGAGAAAGGAAGGAATCCTCTTCTAGAACCCCAAGGCTGATCAGGGTCTTGTGCTCGGGTCACAAGACTCTGAGCAGGTGACTCCAAAGGTGAAGCACCCATGAAGGGAGTGGCGGGGGCCGGGAAGGGGCAGCCTTCACTCAGCACCCAGCGTTCAGCATGGTGGCCCAGGATGTCTAGAGCAGTGCTGTCCAGGACTTCCCTGGGTGTCCGGCCGTTAGGACTCTGTGTTCCACTGCAGGAGGCACAGGTTCAATCCCTTGTCAGGGAACTAAGATCCCACAAGCAGCAGGGCAGCCAAAAAAAAAAAAAATTAGAACAGTGCTGTCCAATAGAAGTAAAGTTTGAGCCTTGGTGTCAGGGAAATGGGGCATTTAAATTTGTCCCCCAGCCACAGGATGAAAAGTTGAAAGAGACAAGTGAAATGAATATACATTTTATTTAACCCCATGTATCCAAAATATTGGGGGCTTACCTGGTGGCTCAGATGGTAAAGAATCTGCCTGCAATGCGGGAGACCCAGGTTCGATCCCTGGGTTGGGAAGACCCTCTGGAGAAGGAATGGCAACCCACTCCAGTATTTTTGCCTGGAGAATTCTGTAGACAGAGGAGCCTGGCAGGCTACAGTCCATGGAGTTGCGAAGAGCTGGACACAACTGAGCAACTAACACGCACATCCAAAATATTATCATTTCAACATATCATCAGTATGAAAAGTCACTAGCCGGATAGCTTACATTCTCGGGCATTGAGTTCTTTCAATCCTTCGTGTATTTTACATAGACACCACACCCTGACTTGGGGCCACCACATTTCAGCACTAATGGTCATCGTATTGAACGGTGCAGCTCTAGAACCTTCCGGTATGTCTAGAACAACTGGACATCCATTTATTTTTATGTGGGATAGGTTGGCAAGGAATACAAAAAGAAAAGGAAGTTTAACGTTATGCCAGCCATCCAAACACACCCACACAAGGGCCATGGTGGCTGCAGAGGGCTCATTTACAGACTGGGCAAAGGGATGTGAGTTGTGGGGAGTCCCACATGGGCTCCGTGGTCCCTGTTTTTTTGTTTCACACATGGCATTGCTCAGTGCTAGGGGTGCAGAAATAAACAGGCTGTGGTCCCTATGGGCACTTGGAGGAAGAAGCAACCCTGCAGAGGGTAGGCTTCCGGTGTGGGAAACAGAAGGAACCCCCAAGCTCTAGTCCTCACCCTGTCACTGGTCGAATCACCTCGGACGGGCCACTTAATGTCTCTGGGCCCGCGCTGGGCTGGCTGTCAAACCAGAGCCTCGGACTGGATTTAGATCAATGGTTTGCAGACTGTGGTCAAAAACATGCCTGCTCCTGACCCTGAATCAACCGAAGCAGACCTGCTCCTCCATCTTCCGTGTGAGGCTTCTGGGCTTACACGAAAGGAAGGGAAAACATCTGCAAAGCTCCATAGCAGCGGCTAAGCACCTGGGACCCAGGAGCAGGAAACTGGGGCGCCCACGCCACCTCGGCCACTCGCACCCCCGCTGAGCCTCAGTTTCCTCCGCAGCAAAGGGAGGGGGCTCTGAGGGTCCCTGCGGGCTCACCCGTGTAACACACTCTGCCTGGTGCTCATGAAATGCTCAGAAATGCCAGCTCCTTGCCTCCTGAAGCTTCCAGAGCCAGCCTAGGGGAGAACCAGGGCCAGTTAAGGAAGGTCTTAGCAGACATGTAGGGGATCTGGCAGAATCCAGGGCAAAACTCCAAAGGCTGACAAGGGCCAGGCAGATAACATGAGTGAAGGAAACAGACCAGATGTGAAGCCAGTCTGGAGGGAAACACAGAAAATATTCACTTTCCTTTGAACTTCACAGAACAAAACCACAAAACAACAGCATCAGCCCAGTAATAGATGGTCTCAACCCCTCAGCCAAGTCCTGGGGACT
>SJYQ01026812.1:0-11974 GCA_006410935.1 Redunca redunca
TCATATCAACAAACTACATGATTAAGTAAAGTTTCAAAGATCTATTATACATGTTAAGAAATACTTACATTTATTAAGTACTATACTTCTGGACTGCTTGACTTTCAACATTTTTTGGTATATTTTATTTTAAGGGGCAAATATATTTAGAAGTGTTCCTGAAGTGTCACTTAAAAATATGTAAAGAGAAACTAAATGAGGTTTATTTTGCAAATTTATGAACGAAAGAATAATTTTTAAGAATCTGGTTTTCTAGAGTAAAATTTTAAATGAAAGGAACCATCAAGAAAGGTTTTCAATTTCTTTTTGATCCTATACATTTTGTCTTGCTTATCAGGGAACTGTGCTAAATATTTTAAAGGCTGTTAAGAATTTTAGAGGGAATAACAGAAACGAGATTTATCTTCCTGCTTTAAACAGCTAAAACACCCCAGGCAAATGTATGTGTTTTTTAAAAAAAGGATTTGGGTATTGGAAGGCAGGTAACTCTGGAGAATAATTCCTGAGACAAATGCTTCTACATGCAACTGTCTTAGCCCACTGCGTGAATGGTGCTGCAATGCAGGGAGAGAGAATCCCCAAATACCCCAGTGGTCTCTACAAGATGAAAGTGAAAGTCTCTCAGTCGTGTTCAACTCTTTGTGACCCCCATGGACTATACAGTCCACGGAATTCTCCAGGCCAGAATACTGGAGTGGGTAGCCATTCCCTTCTTCAGGGGATCTTCCCAACCCAGGGATAAAACCCAGGTCTTTCGCATTGCAGGTGGATTCTTTACCAGCCAAGCCACCAGGGAGACCCAAGAATATTGGAGTGGGAGGAGACAGAATTTGGAGTGGCCAAAAGGGCTACACTTTGGGCAAAATGCTGGGGAGACAGAAGAGACATAGTGAGAGAGAGAGAAAGACAGACAGAGACAGAGACAGAGAGATCTAGAGTGCAGTCTTTAGCTGAGTATTGATCACTAGAAAAGTGTAAAGAAACTCTATGAAGCTAAAAAAAGCCAGAAATCCTGAGTTAGACAATTCTTGGTGCTATACCAATTTTCTACAATCTCTTTAAGAAGTTAAATGCACAGGGAATACTTCCTAATTCACTCTATGAGGCCAGTATTATTTTAATATCAAAATCAGACAAAGATATTATAAGAAACTGCAGCAGCCAGTATCTCTCATAAACATAGCTGTAAAAATCTTCAACAAAATCTTAGCAAAATGAATCCAAAATAGTGTAAAAAAGAATTCTACTTTGTGACCAAGTGGAATTTATCCCAGGTATGCAAAATTGATTCAACATTCTAAAATCAATAATGTAACCTATCACATCAAGACTGAAAAAGAAAAATCACATAATCATATAACAATGGATGCAGAAAAGCATTTGACAAAATCCAAAACCCATTATGACAGACCCCTGCCCTCACAAAATTTAGTAACCTAGGAACAGAGGTAAACCTTCTCAACTTGATAATGACTACAAAAGATGTATAGCTAACATCATACTTAACGGTGAGAAATTCAGAGCTTTCCCACTGAACTCAGGTACAACGCAAGGATGTTTCTGCTCATCACTTTTTTTTCTGCATTATATTGGAAGTCCATGTTAATCAATAAGGAAAGGAAAGGAAATAAAATATATTTCCTTTCGGAAGGAAATAAAATATATTTCATTTGGGAAGGAAATATTGGAAATGAAGACACAAAACTGCCTTTGTTAGACAGCCAGATGACATGGCTGTCTAAGTAAGAAATTTGAAAGAAGCAACAAAAAACCTGGAACTAGTAACCGATTATAACCAGGTTGCCAGATGTAAGATTAACATATAAAAGTCAATAGCTTTCCTATGTACCATCAATGACCAAAGTAGAATTTGAAATTAAAAATGCAATATAATTTACACGAGTATCCCCCACAAAATGAAATGTTTAGGTATAAATCTAACAAAGTAGGTACAAGATCTATATGAAAAAAAACTATATAATTCTCATGAATGAAATCAAAGAACTACGGAAATGGAGAGATATTACTTGTTTGCACACAGGCAACTCTGTCAAGGTGTCAGCTCTTCCCAACTTGTTCTATAAACTCAATACAGTCACAATCAAAATTCAGCAAGTTTATTTTGCGACTATCAACACATTCATTCTAGAGTTTATGCAGAGAGGCAAAAAGATCCAGAATATCAAAAAAAATATGGAAAGAGAAAAAAATTGAAGGATTGACTAGAGGACTTATGATAAAGCTATAGTAATCAAGATGGTGTGGTATTAGCAACAGAAACAAAAACAAAACCAGCCAATAGATCAGTGGAACAGAATAGAGAACCACAAAATGGACCCACATAAATATAAGCAATGAATCTTTCATAGAGGCGCAAAGGAAATACAATTAAGCAAAAATAGTTTTTCAACAAATGTTGCTAGAACAAGTGGACATCCACATGCAAAAGCCAAATTTATATGCATACTGTAAGGTTGTAAACCTTAACCAAAATTAACTCAAATGAATCATATACTTAAATGTACAACTGGAAACTATTAAATTCCTAGATGATACCATAGGAGATGTTATGATTTGGGATATACTGTTGTCCTTGCAGATATAATACCAAGAACTTGATCTATGAAAGAAATACCTTATAAGTTGGACTTGAGTTTCAAAAAAATCTTCTCTGTAGAATTAGAAGACAAGAACAGACTAGGAGAAATTTTTTTCAAAAGACTGTCATCCAACATATACAAAGATAAATTTTTTTTTTTGTTTCTGCTACAAAAACCCTACAACAAATATGTATGATCTGATTAAGTGCTTTTTCCCTTCCTAGATGCCTCAGTGGGTAAAGAATCCACGTGCAATGCCTGGGACATGAGTTCGTTCTCTGAGTCAGAAAGATCCCCTAGAGGAAGTCATGGCAACCCACTCCAGTATTCTTGCCTAGAGAATCCCATGAAGAGAGGAGCTTGGTGGGCTACAGTCCATAGGGTCACATAGAGTTGGACATGACTGAAGCAACTAAGCACACATGTACTCTACTCTTTGGAACAATGTATAGATGTATGCTCTTACCACTTTTTTTCAACTTTATGCTAAAGGTCCTGACTAGTTCTGTTAAAATGGTAAAATAATTAAAAAGCACGCAGATGTAGAATACCAACATTGCTAAACAAATGAGCATAGGGGTAGCAAGTGTTCATGTTTAATGAAACCTTGATTTGTTTCTGGTGCAGATGAATGTAGATTTCTCTATTTTTGAAAATTTAAAGTTCCTATTCATCATTAGATAAAATAAAGAGGTAAATGAATTTTCCAGTGGTATTTTCCCAAATGAAACCTTTTTTTCTTCTACCAGTGAAGAAGTGTTTTTGAAAGGCTGATGTCAAATAATGTCTATGTTAAAGCCTGTTTTATAAAGTCTGTTAATATTGACCAAATAAGTATTTTCATATTCTTATATGGCAGTTAGCCTACTAATTTTTTGGCTAGGTCTATAATATCCTAGTATATTCTTATAGACATAATAACTGCCAGGAAAATGTTTGGCCAGGCCTCATTCAAGCAAGGGAAAGGATATTCATGATTATGTGACATGTATATTTAGAATATAATATTTCAAGTTAGATTTGGCAAGAAAATAGTCATGCACTAAAACATGTGAGATATCTTGAATCCTTCTGGAAAAACCCTCAAAGGAAAATGATTTAGGAGTTACAAACATTTCTCTTAACTCTGACTTCTCAATAAACTTTTGGTTCATTTGCATTTCTGTTGACTGGTTTCCTATCTAAATGGTCATTAAACATGCTTTTCTTTCCAAATGTTTTTTGTTGTAAGAGATCATGTGATTTATATTTTCATACGAATTTGTATAAGTGAGCAGAAATCATTTTATGTATTTTCTTTGGGAGACTATCCTGGTGACAGGGAATTTATCTCCTAATTATGTAACAATAACCTGAGGACTAGGAATCTAGGTATAGGTGCATCTATACTTGGAACATCATAATAAACACATTTCTTGCGTTGGTTGACTACAGTTAGAAACCTAGAACATAAACTATATTGCAGTTCTGGCCTCCAGTTGTCTTCAAGCTACATACCTGGAGCTAAATTTGGCAAAAGACTTTGCAGTCTGACATACCACTTACTGCTTGAGATCACGTCTCTCTGGTCGAATTTGAAGTAATTTTGTAATTTTTTGCATAGTACTTGGAGCTACATACACACACAAAAAAAAATCCAGCTGGTTTGATTTCAAGTTGTTTTGACTCCATCTCTCTTTTGTAGTATCTCTTGTCAAAACTAATTCTAGTCTTAGGTAATAAAAAAGGTACCAAAAATCAAGGAGACATTGGTAATGTGATCATTGAAGTGTTGGTGGCTGTTGCAAATATTAGAGAATGTAAACTTGATAGTGAGGGCTTGAAAAGGCTTATTGGTATGGAGACTGGAAGATAAAGAGACCCAGCCCATTTGTCTCTTCTGGCTGTGTTAGTGGAGACAGATCTTCAGTTCCACTAACATCACTCAAGAATATGCCTGGGGAATCTAGCCTTCTACGACTTTCTGCCAAAACAGCTTGGGAAACAGCTGGTGATAATTCTGGCTTCCTTCCCCCGCTCAACAGCTGATGTTCAGAAGCAGGGAGGCAATTGAGTGGGTGTGTTCTGAGCCATCGTATCACTGCTTCCCCTTCAGCTGCTCCTGCTCCCACGCTCAGGAACAGATCGGAAGGCTGACTTCCTAGAAATGGCCTCAAAGGGAGGACAGTCCTACAGATTTAGGTACTGGGGGGAAAATGATTTTGGCAAGAAGAGGTCCAGAGGCAAGGGTAATTATCAAGAGCTTCTATCATCTGCAGAAGGAAACCCTTATTTCAGATACACTGTTAAGAATCTATTCTCTTACAGTAGAACAATAAGTATGGAATTCGGCGAGTAATTGTCCAAAACTAAAAGCTCTCAAGTAATACTTTTCATTAATTATTTTAAATGTTACCTTTTCTGAACCCTAGGCCCTACTGACTAAAAGGTGGTAGCTTTAGATAAGCATACTCTTGTCAATCGTCCATTTTCCCTTTTACTAGTCTCACATAGTGAAAAAAGCCACTCCTTAACTGGAAGTTTTTAGGCATGTATTCCCATCTCAAGTTTACCAGCATCTAAAAAGTCACTGTGAATAAATCACTTTATTTCTACAGCTGAATTTTCTCCCAATAAAATTAGAGAATTAGTTTAAAATTAATTCTAACTGTTAAGCTGATATTAGTACATTGTAATGATGATTTTGGATCAATGTAGACTTTAATCCCTCTTTTGCTTAATAGCTTTTCCCATATTTGAAGAACACACTTTTGTGCTTTTTATATTTTCTTCCTGGATCTCATATTTGTTCTTCTTACATATCTTTTTCTCACAAATCAGTTTCTAGTTAAATGAGTTTGAACATGCTCGAAAATATCAGACTGGTTCTTAAACCATATGTGTGCTTAGTTGCTCAATCGTGTCTGACTCTTTGTGATCCCATGGACTACAGCCCACTAAGCTCCTTTGTCCATGGGGATTCTTCAGGAAAGAATACTGGAGTGGGTTGCTCTGCCCTCCTGCAGGGGATCTTCCCAACACAGGGATCGAACCCAGATCTCCCACACTGCAGGTGGATTATTTATGGTCTGAAACTATAGCTTCAAATGTTACACATGATGTTGCAAGTGTGCTCTGGTCAACCCAGAGTAACATTAATTTGGGGGCAGTTATATCATTCTCTCGATTTTTACTGAGCTTTTAATCAACCTAAGTCATTTTAAGTCATTAGTGTTATGTTTTGAGCCCTACTTTTTAGATTTTAAGTGAAGATATTTTGTCTCTATTTAAAATATAGACTTCACGTCCACTTTAAAAGGAACAGAAATTTTTGTTTAAAAAGCAAATATTTTTCTTGTCAGACTTCTGTTTAAATCCCAACTCTGATGCTTCATGTCTTTGGGACATTATTAGTGGTGAAAGTGAAAGTGAAATTGAAGTCGCTCAGTCATGTCTGACTCTCTGCAACCCCATGGACTGTAGCCTATCAGGCTCCTCCGTCCATGGAATTTTCCAGGCAAGAGTACTGGAGTGGGTTGCCATTTCCTTCTCCAGGGGATATTTCCAACCCTGGGATCAAACCCAGGTTTCCTGCATTGCAGGCAGACACTTTACCGTCAAAGCCACCAGGGAAGCATTATTGGGACATTATTAAATCTAGTTAAAATCTCCATTCTCTCATCTATAAAGGGAGAAAGTGAAGTTGCTCAGTCGTGTCCGACTGTTTGCAACCCCGTGGACTGTAACCTACCAGGCTTCTCCGTCCATGGGATTCTCCAGGGAAGAAAACTGGAGTGGATTGCCATTTCCTTCTCCAGGGGATCTTCCCAACCCAGGGATCGAACCCGGGTCTCCCTCATTGGAGGCAGACGCTTTAACCCCTTAATAGTTTTGGGTGAACATTTCCTGAGTCAATGTGTGTGTAGCATTTTGGTACAGCACCTAGAACTTAGTGAACTGTCATTAAGGATAACCATTACCATTGCCACTAGTTCCATTTCCCTTTGTAACAGTGTATGGAAAAAACCAAATGAACATTTTGGCCAACCCTATATTTTTTATCTCATTGAAGTTTTCTGAATAAGCCATCCATATTTTCATCTAGGGATGTGATAAAAGTTTTTAGCATTTTAAATTCACTGAAGTGTGAAGTATGCTATCTGTGATCTCTAGTCAAGAGGTGAGGTTTTTTTGTTTGTTTGTAGTACTTTTTATTAAGCACTCCTTGGACCACATTATTCAGTCATTAATCATCTAATGGTCATCTGAATTAAATTCACCCATTCTAGTCCATCTTAGTTTGCTGATTCCTAGAATGTCGACATTCACTCTTGCCCTCTCCTGTTTGACCACTTCCAAATTGCCTTGATTCATGGACCTAACATTCCAGGTTCCTATGCAATTAAAAAGTTGGCTTAAAGCTCAACATTCAGAAAACTAAGATCGTGTCATCTGGACCCATTAGTTCATGGGAAATAGATGGGGAAACAGTGGAAACAGTGGTTGACTTTTTTTTAATGGCTCCAAAATCACTGCAGATGGTGACTGCAGCCATGAAATTAAAAGATGCTTACTCCTTGGAAGGAAAGTTATGACCAACCTAGACAGCATATTAAAAAGCAGAGACATTACTTTGCCAACAAAGGTCTGTCTAGTCAAGGCTATGGTTTTTCCAGTGGTCATGTATGGATGTGAGAGTTGGACTGTGAAGAAAACTGAGCGCTGAAGAATTGATGCTTTTGAACTGTGGCATTAGAGAAGACTCTTGAGAGTCCCTTGGACTTCAAGGAGATCCAACCAGTCCATCCTAAAAGAGATCAGTCCCAGGTGTTCATTGGAAGGACTGATGCTAAAGCTGAAACTCCAATACTTTGGCCACCTAATGTGAAGAGCTGACTCATCTGAAAAGACCCTGATGCTGAGAAAGATTGAGGGCAGGAGAAGGGGATGACAGAGGATGAGATGACTGGATGGCATCCCCGACTCAATGAACATGAATTTGGGTAATCTCCAGGAGTTGGTGATGGGCAGGGAGGCCTGCTGTCCTGTGGTTCATGGGGTCGCAAAGAGTCAGACACGACTGAGAGACTGAACCGAACTGAATCATTTAATAGTATTTTCCAAATCTCGTGTTGTTATCTTGTCCATAAGAAACATTTAGTTCTGACCTAATTTATTCCTCATGATATTATTAGGGCTTCAAGTGACATCAATTTCCATTCTAGGTTCTCACAAACAATCTTTTAATAATTTTGTTCTAAATTCTCATCCAAATTTATGGCAAGTTTACTGACACTGTACATTGCAGCATTTCCTTTATTCCTCATTTCTACTCTTTGGCACTGCACACCATCATTCCTGCAAAACTGTTGCTCATAATGAAATGATTTCTTCCTACAGTATTTCTATTTCCTTGGGCCAGTTTAGAAAACCTGCCTCTGAGAACATTTCGATTATCTTGCTGTAAACTCACTGATTTGGGTTTCAAATTTCTCCTACCTGTGGTTTTTAACACTATGCACTCTGGTGATACTTCTCTTAATGTTTATCTACTTCCTTTCTTTTCCTTTCAAAATCATTTTGTTTTGAGAAGCTTGGAAGCTTATTTTGTAAAGCATTATGAATTAGTTAGGGTTCTTTTGGATGCCAGTAACAGAAAATCCAATCCAAGGGAGTTTATTGGGTAACAACTGAACAGTCTAAGGACAATATGGCTCAGTTATTATTGGCAAGAGGGAGTCAAGCTTCAGGATCTAGCTTATCTTTCCCTGTGTGCATGTTTGTTACCTTTTAAAATTTACTCCATTTGCAGATATTTGTCATCCTGTGTATTAAACTCTGTGGCCATTCCAATATGTAGGTTCTCTCAAGATCAGTGCAAAGGGGCACCTGGCTTTCTGGCAACTTCAGCAAAGATTTACTGATGTCTCTTTTGGCTCTGCTGAGATCACATGCTCATCCCTGAACTAATCCACGTGACCAGGGAAATTTGAAGTTCTGTTTACTAGGCCTGACTATCTGCTATTTCATGATATAGGAAGGATCCAACTTCAACAGAATCATGTGGAATGTGAATGAGGACCAAGCCACATTACAATACTATCTCTCTAAATTGATGTAGTAAACCAGAGAAGCAATGTATAATTATAATCAAACAAAAACCTTATTTTTCCTGGTTATAATCCCTCTCAAAATCATGTGTGCACAATATTTATACACATGTGAGTGTGCCAGATAATCATTCACTTGTTTTTCTCTTCTAAGTCTTCTGTGTATCTGTTTACCCTTTTGTTATTAACTGGACTTTTGCAAACAAAGAAATATCCTTGTTCTTAACATTAAAGTGATAATTAGCAGTTAAGTATAAAACTTGAATAAATTTACCTCTGTTCCCTCCCCAAAATGGAGTGTAATTACAGTAATGTAATAAATACACAAAGAAAAAGAGAGTAGGAGTAGAGACAATTGAAGACTAGAGATGTAAACAAAATTTTGGAGGATGGAAATTTTGTAGACAAGCAAAATGAAGAAAGTAAATATCTTAGGTTCTAGTGAAAGAGGCCAATATGAAATAAGAGAACTGGAGAACTTGCCTTAGAGAACTACAGAAAAAGTCAAGAAGTGAAGATACACACATCTTAAAGCTTCAGTGTGAAGTTGGGCTGAAAATGAGATGGTTGATTGAGACTCTGTGTTAAGAGTTCTTAGACCACTCATGTTTCTTCTCTTGTACCTACAGAAGACTGATAGAGGGTGCATTCTATATAGAGATGGACTCTGGCCTTAGAAGTCCCTAGCACAGAAGATGGTAAGGTGAGGTTCTAGAGTGAAAACGTGAAGATTAATCCTTCTTACTGAATCTTGAGATTCAGCCTCCTTTTATAACTTAGCTGTGGAATGCTTATGGCCCAGCTTGTAACACCAGAGAGGGCACTGATGCATTCTGTAGGAAAATTACCAGTGCAAGAGAAAAAAAATTACATATATTAACATTTGGAAATCCTTTAATAAATCTTGAAAATTTTGCCAATGTACTTAGAACTTACAATTAGCATTTTAGAACCTTATCCTTAAAAAGTGAATGATGAGTTAAGGAGCACAGATGTATGAGGAAAGCCCATAGCTTAAATGGCAAAGATCAGAATATATAAATAAAGAAAACAGGCAATTCAGGGAGGACAGAGACTAAGAGTAAAATCTCCCAGAACTGGAGAACATGGAATCCAGATTAAGAGCTCATGTCCAGGATAATTAATAATAATAATAATAGATATATCACCACATTGCTATTCACACATGATAGGGAATAGTGTCTATTTGCATCAGCCAGAGTGAAAAATTGTATGATTGATAGGACATTTGGTATAGAACAGAAGATCTTGCCTCAGTAGTAGACCCTTGACTAAGAAGTACTCTGATCCTACACAATAGATCTTAAAATCAAGAAAGGATCATACTGTTTCCAAGTAACTAAACCACATCTAAGAACAAAGATCAAGAATATTATAAAATGGTACCTCATTGTGGTTTTGATTTGCATTTCTCTGATAATGAGTGATGTTGAGCATCTTTTCATGTGTTTGTTAGTCATCCGTATATCTTCTTTGGAGAAATGTCTATTTAGTTCTTTGGCCCATTTTTTGACTGGGTCGTTTATGTTTCTGGAATTGAGCTGCATAAGTTGCTTGTATATTTTTGAGATTCGTTGTTTGTCAGTTGCTTCATTTGCTATTATTTTTTCCCATTCAGAAGGCTGTCTTTTCACCTTGCTTATAGTTTCCTTTGTTGTGCAGAAGCTTTTAATTTTAATTAGATCCCATTTGTTTATTTTTACTTTTATTTCCAGTATTCTGGGAGGTGAATCATAGAGGATCCTGCTGTGATTTATGTCGGAGAGTGTTTAGCCTATGTTCTCCTCTGGAGAAAAGGGAACCCTCTTACGCTGTTGGTGGGAATGCAAACTAGTACAGCCACTATGGAGAACAGTGTGGAGATTCCTTTAAAAATTGCAAATAGAACTGCCTTATGACCCAGCAATCCCATTGCTGGGCATACACACTGAGGAAACCAGAACTGAAAGAGACACGTGTACCCCAATGTTCATCGCAGCACTGTTTATAATAGCCAGGACATGGAAACAACCTAGATGTCCATCAGCAGATGAATGGATAAGAAAACTGTGGTACATATACACAATGGAGTATTACTCAGCCATTAAAAAGAATACATTTGAATCAGTTCTAATGAGATGAATGAAACTGGAGCCCATTATACAAAGTGAAGTAAGCCAGAAAGAAAAACACCAATACAGTATACTAACACATATATATGGAATTTAGAAAGATGGTAATGATAACCCTGTATGCAAGACAGCAAAAGAGACACAGATGTTTAGAACGGACTTTTGGACTCTGTGGGAGAGGGAGAAGGTGGGATGATTTGGGAGAATGGCATTGAAACATGCATACTATCATGTAAGAAACGAATCGCCAGTCTATGTTCGATAAAGGATACAGGATGCTTGGGGCTGGTGCATGGGGATGATCCAGAGAGATGATATAGAGTGGGAGGTGGGAGGGGGTGTTCAGGATGGGGAACTCATGTACACCCGTGGCTGATTCATGTCAATGTATGGCAAAAACAATACAGTATTGTAAAGCAAAATAAAGTAAAAATTAAAAAAAAAGAATATTATAAAAGTATCTAACACCCAATAAGGTGTAATTCATGTATGCTGTCCAATCAAAATTAAGAGTCAGACAAAGAAATAGGAAAACATGATCCATATGGACTCATGATAGGGAGAAAAGTCAGTCAATTGAAATTAACCCAGAATTGACACAGATGTTAAAATTGGCTGAGAAGAACATTAAAAGTCATCATAATTATATTCCCCAAGTTCAAAAAGTTAAGTAGAGTCATGAAAAATTTTAAAAAGTTCTAAATCAAACTTTTAGAGATGAAAAGTAAAAGGTTTGAGATGGAAATTATCCTGGATGGAACACACAGCAGAAGGGAAAAAATAGCCAAATTTAATGAGTAATCAGTGATCAATGCAAAGAAACAGAGGAAAACAACAGAATGGGAAAGACTAGAGATCTCTTCAAGAAAATTAGAAATACCAAGGGAACATGTCATGCAAAGATGGGCTCGATAAAGGACAGAAATGATATGGACCTAACAGAAGCAGAAGATATTAAGGAGAGGTGGCAAGAATACAAGAAGAACTGTACAAAAAAGATCTTCATGACCCAGATAATCATGATGGTGTGATCACTCACCTAGAGCCAGACATCCTGAAATGTGAAGTCAAGTGGGCCTTGGAAAGCATCACTACAAAGCTAGTGGAGGTGATAGAATTCCAGTTGAGCTATTTCAAATCCTGAAAGATGATG
>SJYQ01026819.1:0-13467 GCA_006410935.1 Redunca redunca
GTGAACTCCGGGAGTTGGTGATGGACAGGGAGGCCTGGCGTGCTGCGATTCTTGGGGTCGCAAAGATTCGGACACAACTGAGCGACTGAACTGAACTGAACTGAACTGAAACATGTCTGCTGCTGGCTGGACTCATCCATTGTACTGTGAAAGGTTGTGACCCAAGAAAAGCCCACACAGTTGGATTGCTATTGAAGGGTGAAGGTACCGTACAATCTAAGACAGAAATATACCGGATCCAGCTGGCCAGGCTGCTCATGAGGAGACACTCACGGATCACCTGCAAGTGGAGTAGAAATGGAATCTTGCTACCAAGCGAGTTAAAAAACCAATTTGGATGGTACAATTGATTTTATAGTAACACATATACAATAATATATGCTACAATATAGAAATGTCTATAGGAATATATGCCAGACAAGTGTTTATCTCTGGAAGGTAGAACTGTGAAGGATTTTCATTATTTTGGTTTTTTTTTTAGGGGGGAATGTTGCACTATTAGAATTATATACAATGAACCTGTATTACTTTCATAATTTTTAAAATAAGGAAGATGGCAGTTTCCATGCTACACATTAAGACTTTATGGATGCTTTCAGATATTCATTCATGCAATCTTCCAGAAAGAATTACTCAAATTACTCAACTACATACAGACTTCAACCCACTGATACATAAATTGAAATCAGGAATTTAAGGAAATGCAATGTGACTGATCATATTTTTCAAGATGTAATGTGTGTATATATGCATGTGTTCATGTACGTGTATGTATGCATGTATGTGAGCATCCCACTTGTTCATCTTATGTGGTGATGTTGACACACTTCCATTCGATCTGGGTGCATCTTTGAAACGGCCCCAACCACTGGGATGCAGCAGAAGTGGTGCTGAATGATTTCTGAGGTTAGGTCACCACACAGCATTCATCCACCTGACTCTCTCTCGGGGCGAGGTGGCAGGGGGATGCTTGCCCTTGGAACTCAGCCTCTACATTTCGAGGAAGTGCAGGCTACACGAGAGCTGTGTGTGGCATTCTGGTTAACAGCCCCAGCCAGGCCCCCAGTGCCAGACACGAGTGAACAAACCTTCAGATGATTAAGGCCAAGCTAGGGACTCGAACTTTTAAGGCTTCCAGCTGAGGCCTCCAACATTAGTGGAGAGACCAGGCATCCCTGTCATACCTTGTCTAACTTCCCGATGAAGGAAACTCCACTCAGCAGCCTGGAGGGGAGGGGGATTTGGGGGAGAATGGATGCAAACATATGTATGGCTGGATTGCTCTAATCACAATTTAATTGACTATACTCCAATATCCAATAAAGTTTTTTAAAAAATTAGTAAATAAATACCTGATGCACAGAAAATACAAGAGATAATAAATGATTATTGCTCTAAGCCATCAAGGTTTGGGGGGGTAATACGTACAGCCATAGTGAGTGAACACACCATATACATGGTCACCATTTAAACATACAGAATTCAATAAAAATAACTGTCACAAACATGGTTAAAATTTGAATGACAAATTCCAATTTTTGGATAAAGAAGACTTACATAGTTTTGAAAAAGATAAGATAACCAAGCCTTTAATGGAAAGGTGTGGAAGTAAGGAACTGGAAAACTTCTTACCTTACATTGCAAGAGAGACAAAAATTGTAGATTTTTCTTGAATGTGAGAGTTGGAGAAACATGGGTGCCATAAAATGTTTTACCATCTTGTTTGCAGCCAATTAAGCCAACTGTGTTCTTTTCCCCACGGAGGCCTGGTGTGCGACAGTTGCAAACAGCAGCCTCCTCCGCAGTGTGCGCAGCCTGCTGCCTGTAGGCATTGCCGTAAGGAACCCTGGAGACAGCCCTCTCCGGTGGGCATTCATGACTGGCGTGCTGTCCCCAGTCTAGGCTCCAGGCTTGTATCCGAGGTGCCTTTGGAAAGCCCAAGGGCACAGTGGTCAGCGTACACAGAGGCCAAGTCATAACATCCAAGTCATAACGTCCATCCACATCACACTGCAGAACAAGGAGCATGTGATTGAGGCCCCGTGCAGGGCCGACTTCAGGTTACCTGGCCGCCAGAAGACCCACATCTTCAAGAAGTAGGGATTCACTAAGTTTAATGTGGATGAATTTGAAAACACGGTGGCCGAGAAGCAGCTCACCCAGGATGGCTGTGGGGTCACATATGCCCCTAATCATGCCCCTGGACAAATGGTGGGCCCTCCATCCATGAGAGCCTTGCCCCTTCCTTACTCACGCCCATCAATAAACCCTACCTTCCTGTCCAAAAATAATCTTGAAGATGTCAGCAGACTTAAAACAATAAGCTGTATACTTTCCAAATCACAGAAGATAAAAATAAATAAATCATACCTATCACAGGGAAGGCAAGAAAAAAGAGGAAGCTTAGATCAAAACATGAAAATAAAGCCCAAACATGAAAATGAAAGCAAATGCCAGAATAAATATAAATGCATTATCCTCCTCTACTAAAAGCCAAAGAGCCTGCAATTGAGTTAATACAATTTCATTACTACTATGCATCTGTATTACTGTATATAAGATATAGCTAAAGATATTTTATAATACATGTATATAATATAATACAACTAAATAAAGATACTGTATATAAGATATAGCTAAATAAAGCCAAAGAATGTTCAAACTACCTCACAATTGCATTCATCTCACACGCTGGCAAAGTAAAGCTCAAAATTCTCCAAGCCAGGGTTCAACAGTACATGAACCAAGAGCTACCAGATGTTCAAGCTGGATTTAGAAAAAGCCAAGGAACCGGAGATGAAATTGCCAGCATCCGTTGGATCATTGGAAAAGCAAGAGAGTTCCAGAATAACATCTACTTTTGCTTTATCGGCTTCACCAAAGCCTTTGACTGTGTGGATCACAACAAACTGTGGACAATTCTGAAAGAGATAGGAATACCAGACCACCTGACGTGCCTCCTGAGAAATCTGTATGCAGGTCAAGAAGCAACAGTTAGAACCAGACATGGAACAACAGACTAGTTCCAAATTGGGAAAGGAGTACATCAAGGCTGAATATTGTCACTCTGCTTATTTAACTTATATGCAGAGCACATCATGTGAAATGCCAGGGTGGATAAAGCACAGGCTGGAATCAAGACTGCCAGAAGAAATAACAATAACCTCAGATATGCAAATGACACCAACCTTATGGCAGAAAGCAAAGAAGAACTAAAGAGCCTCTTGATGAAAGTGAAAGAGGAGAGTGAAAAAGCTGGCTTAAAACTTAACATTCAGAAAATGAAGATCATGGCATCAGGTCCCATCACTTCATGGCAAATAGATGGGGAAACAATGGAAACAGTGAGAGACTTTCCTTTCTTGGGCTCCAAAAGTACTGCAGATGGTGACTGCAGCCATGAAATTAAAAGGCACTTGCTCCTTGGAAGAAAAGTTATGACCAACCTAGACACACATTAAAAAGTAGAGACATTACGTTGCCAGCAAAGGTCCGTCTAGTCAAAGCTAAGGTTTTTCCAGTCATCATGTATGGATATGAGAGTTGGACCATAAAGAAAGCTGAGCAAAAAAGAATTGATGCTCTTGAACTGTGGTGTTGGAGAAGACTCTTGAGTGTCCCTTGGACTGAAAGGAGATCCAACCAGTCCATCCTAAAGGAGATCAGTCCTGAATGTTCATTGGAAGGACTGATGCTGAAGCTGAAGCTCCAATAGTTTGGCCACTTGATACAAAGAACTGACTCATTGGAAAAGACCCCGATGCTCGGAAAGACTGAAGGCAGGAGGAGAAGGGGACAACAGAAGATGAGATGGTTGGATTGCATCAGCAGCTCGATGGACATGAGTTTGAGCAAGCTCCAGGAGTTGGTGACAGACAGGGAAGCCTGGCGTGCTGCAGTCCATGGGGTCACAAAGAGCTGGACATGACTGAGTGACTGAACTGAGCTGAGCTAAAATAAAGACACATCCTTTCCTCCTGTGCTGTTGCACATTAGGTGAACATGCCTTCCGGACAGACCCCTTGCCAGTACCACTCAACTCCCTGCTCTTGGGTTTCCCGATGGACATGGGCTAACAAGAGGGCCCAGGGTAGACAGAAGTGACCACCTCAGGAAGCCATACCTTTATGAGAGGAGGAGTTACCCAGTTATCTGGCTGGAACAACCCCAGAAAGGGATTGAGGGTCAAACATTCCCCCTGCTTGCTTCCTGTCTGAAGGTTAAAGGCCTGTTTAGAGGGCAAAGCATGGATGGGGACTCCCCTGGTAGTCCAGTGAATAAGAATCCACCTTCCAATGCAGGGGATGCAGGTTCGATTCCTGGTCCAGGAAGATTCCACATGTCTCAGAGCAACTAAGTCCCTGCAATGCAGCCACTGAGCCTGTGTGCCTAGAGCCCGAACTCAGCAACAAGAGAAGCCACGGCAATGAGAAGCCCATGCACCACAACCAAGAGTAGCCCCCTCTCACTGCAACTGGAGAAAGCCTACATTCAGCAACACAGACCCAGCGCAGCCAAAAGATCAATCAATAAAAACTTTAAAAAAAAAAAATCATGCACTGGCCACTAACTGTGCCATCTTGCTTAGCCCCACAAGCACATCATTAGGGAAAATTCCTCCCAGGCTCCTGCCAATCCTTTGCCACTTTTTCCAAAAGGTTCTGAGTTTTTGTCTTTTCCTATGCCTTAGAGTGAGTGAGTGAAGTCGCTCAGTTGTGTCCGACTCTTTGCGACCCCATGAACTGTAGCCCACCAGACTCCTCCATCCATGGGATTTTCCAGGCAAGAATACTGGAGTGGGTTGCCATTTCCTTCTCCAGTCCTATGTCTTAATTAGCTTTTAAATTGAGAAGCTGGGAGATGGTATATATCTAGGAAGGGCTTCCCCATGGCTCAGACGGTTAAGTATCTAAGAAGATTGTTCAATGTCATCTTAAGCCTAAGATCTTCAGTTCAGTTCAGTTCAGTCACTCAGTCGTGTCTGACTCTTTGCAATCCCATGAATCCCAGCACGCCAGGCCTCCCTGTCCATCACTAAGTCCTGGAGTTCACTCAGACTCACATCCATCAAGTCAGTGATGCCATCCAGCCATCTCATCCTCTATCATCCCCTTCTCCTCCTGCCCCCCATCCCTCCCAGCATCAGAGTCTTTTCCAATGAGTCAACTCTTCGCATGAGGTGGCCAAAGTACTGGAGTTTCAGCTTTAGCATCATTCCTTCAAAGAAATCCCAGGGCTGATCTCCTTCAGAATGGACTGGTTGGATCTCCTTGCAGTCCAAGGGACTCTCAAGAGTCTTCTCCAACACCACAGTTCAAAAGCATCAATTCTTTGGCGCTCAGCCTTCTTCACAGTCCTGACCTCTTATTTCAATAGAAGGCCCTTTTTAAAAATTGTCTGTTGAACCTCAAGTGTTGTGCCATGCACCTGGAGCATAATAATGAACAAAGCTTGGCCCCACGCCTTGGGGAGATGCTCATGGCCTGGGGAGGGGGGCAGGGAGGCAAGCAAGCACACAGCTAACTCTAACACAGGGCAGAAGGAAATAAATGCTAAATATAGATGCCACGTAGCCAGGATAGGGAGGAGGGAGCAATTAATGCTGGTGCAGGAATGAGAGAAGCCTTTATGGGGAGTCTTCAAGGCCTCTCTCTGAAGCCACAATAGTAACTATAGACAGAGTAAAATACCCACACACCCCAAGTGCGGTCAGTATTCAGAGCCGGGTCATCCTGGGGCAGCTGAGCCCCTTGGAGGGGAAGGTCCACCCACCCTCCACCCCCTGCCTCCAGCTGGGACCCACAGAAGGGGTGTGGGGAGGGGGCAGATGAAATGGATCACACTGGGTTCAGGGGAAAGCGGTGACCCAGGATGAGGCACAGGAGACCCCAGCCCTGAGAATAGGAGGTTTCTGGTGTTACCTAAGATGAGACGGTGCTAACGGTCAGGAGGGTGAGTTTCGGGTCTTTTCTCAGTCACTGGTTGGAGAGGAGGCCGGAATGAGACAGGGGGCTGGCTGAGTCCAGCCCCAGGAAACGTGGGTGAGAGTCTCAGCTAAAGGACGGAGAAGCAGAGCCCAGCATTTATTGATGGCTTCATGGAGCTGGAACTAAGAGCATTGTCTTACCTAGTCTTTGTTATTCTGCAAATACTTACTGCGCACCTATTCTGTGCCACACACTGTTTTAGGCAATGGGGATACAGTGGTAAACCAGACAAAAACAAGACAAAAATACTCCTGGTGGACAAATAAATATTTGACATAATTTCAGTGATATACACCTATCACCAGTATTAAGTACTATGATGAAAAATAAAGGGGAAAAGAATAAAAGGAAGTGCCACTGTTAAGTGGCCAGGGAAGGCCTCCCGGAAGAGGTGGCATCTGAGCAGAGACCCGACTTAGCAAGAGAAGAGCCTTACTGCATTTTAGTGAGGCTTCAGTTCAGTTCAGTCGCTCAGTCGTGTCCGACTCTTTGCGACCCCATGAATCGCAGCACGCCAGGCCTCCCTGTCCATCACCATCTCCCGGAGTTCACTCAGACTCACGTCCATCGAGTCCGTGATGCCATCCAGCCATCTCATCCTGGGTCATCCCCTTCTCCTCCTGCCCCCAATCTCTCCCAGCATCAGAGTCTTTTTCAATGAGTCAACTCTTCGCATGAGGTGGCCAAAGTACTGGAGCTTCAGCTTAAGAAACAAACCTCAGATGCCTTCCCTGGTGGTCCAGTGGTTAAGGCTCCACGCTTCCCATGTAGGGGTGTGGACTCGATTCCTGGTCAGGGAACTAAGATTCCCACATGTCAGTGCTGGGAGGCCAAAAAAGAAACAAACCTTAGAGAAATGTAGTGGCTTTCCCTAGGTTACAAAGCTCCTAAGACTCCTCTCGGGAAGGGTGTGAGATTCTAGGCGCTGGTGATGAATTCAGAAGCAGCACCTGACCCTCAGACTCTCCATTCACAGACAGCTGTGGTGGCAGATCTTTAGGTAAACTCACTTGGTAAGAAGTCAGCCCATGGGTTCTTCTTGCCCTCTTTCCCCCTTCTCCTTCCTCCTCCCCTACCTCCTTCTCCTTCCTGCTTTTACAACATTATAAATAAACACTGGAAAGTTTATTATAAACAAAGTTTCAATTCAATGAATAATTTTAGAAAGAACACTTTAACTGGTGCCCAAGAGAACAACATATTTAACCACCATCCCAGAAGACTTCACGTGTTCCTTTCCATGTTCTTATCATTCACAGTAATCCCTTCCTTGTCTTATCATTTTGTACAATCTATATTTGTATTCCTAAACAGTACCGTTTTGCCTAATTTTGAACTCCATTGAAATGGTATTAACATAATTTTGTATATTCTTTCACTCAACATCATGTTCACAAGATTCATCCATGTTGCCAAGTATATTTGTCTATTGGGGCTTCCATAACAAAGAACTACAAGTTGGCTTAAACAAAAGAAATTTATTTTCTCCTAGTTGAAGAGGCTAGAAGTCTGAGAGCAAGGTGTCAGCAAGGTTACTTCCTTCTGAGGGCTGCGAGGGAAAGCTGTGCTCCAGGTCTCTTCCTGGATTATCGAGAGATGGCTGTCTTCTCCCTGTCTTCATTTCCTCTTTCCTCTGTACGTGTCTACGTCCAGATACCCTCGTTCTATAAGGACATCAGCCATACTGGATGGACGCTGGCCCATATGACCTCATTTGAACTTGATTGCCTATGTAATTAAATACAGTCACACTCTGAAGTATGGGGGTTAGGGCTTTATATGAATATGCTGGGATGGGGGAGATACCACTGAGCCTAACACTGGATGTAACTATGGTTCACTCATTTTCATTATGGGGTGGTCATCTGTTGTATGTTAATCACAATGTATTTACCCATTCTGCTGCTGATGGGCACTTGAGTTGTTTCCAGTTTGGAGGCCATTACAAAGAACACTGCTTTGAATTTTCTTTCACCTGTAACTTGGAGCAGGTATGCATGAATTTCTTTAGGGTTTGTAACTAGAAGTGGATCAACTGACTCATGGGATAAGTTTATCTTCAATTTTATTCATTTATTTTTTAAATTGATTTGGCTGTGCTAGGTCTTAGATGTGGCACACGGGATCTTTGGTCTTTGTTACAGTATGTGGGATCTAGTTCCCTGCCCAGGGATCCAATCTGGGCCCCCTGCATTGGGACCATGGAGTCTTAGCCACTGGGCTACCAGGAAAGCCCCTATCTTCAATTTTACAAGGCGTGTGGACAGTTTTCCAAAGTGGCTACACCAATTTCTTCTTACCCCAGCCATAGAGTCTCACATCTCCGTTGCTCTACTCACCAGCACTTGGTATTAGCAGACCTGCCAGGGTTAATTGTGAGGTAGTTTATTTTGCATTTCCTTAATGACTGATGGCATTGAGCACATTTTCACACGAACCATCTAGAGCTGCTATTTTGTAAAGTGCCTGTTCAAGACTTTTGCCAACTTTTTTCTATTAAGTTCTCTTTTTAACCTTTGAATTACTCCACTTTATACACTCAGAGCAATTTTATTATCATTTAAGGGCATAATGTTAACCTTCCTGCTCCTGGACCTTGGTCAGTACCATCAGATCCATCCTGAAATTTTTTTTAATAACTTGAATCTCAGAGAAAAAGTATTGGAGGTTTAATCTCTTTCTTCCCAGAAGCCCCTGGGCTTCTTAAGCAAACATTCCAACACCCCTCCTTCAACTTCCTACCTCCACATGTGAGTAGAGCCCCCCCAAGCCACAGCATCCCCTCCTGCCTGACCTGCTGCCATGCCGCCCACACAGGACATGATCACTGAAGGAGATCGTGGGCAATGTCCAGCATAATCCCAGGAACCCCATATGCCGTTAGTGAATATTACTTCCTTCCCCTTCCTGATGCTCTACAGAAAGGAAAGTGGAAGTGTTGGTCGATCAGTCGTGTCTGACTGTTTGCGACCCCAAGGACTGTAAGATGTTAGGCTCCTCTGTCCACAGAATTCTCCAGGCAAGAATACTGGAGTGGGTTGCCATTCCCTTCTCCATGGGACCCCCCAACCCTACCCCCCAGGGATCAAACCCGGGGCTCCTGCATTGTAGGCAGGTTCTTTACTGTCGGAGCCACCAGGGAAACTACTGCAGAAAGGAAAAGTAACAACTACTGACCAGCCTCTGCGTGCCAGGTCATATGCCAATGCCTGCTATTTGCCCACTCATTGCCATTCTCTTCCTCTTTCTTAGCTGCAGATTTTATTCAAGGAAGTAAAAGGCACCCTTTGCCACTTTCCTGACACCTGGAACCTCCTGCAGCCATCCTAGTTGTTGTCTTAAAGAATAAAAGAACTTACCTGGCTCTGTGACAGAGAGGAGCCATCAGACCAGAACTTGAAAGACAACTTGTTTTATGCAACAGAGAAATTAACCTCTGTCACTTTAAAGCCATTGTTATCCGGTTTTCTCTTAGATGAGGCACAACTGAATCTTGATACTTAATGGAAAATATATATTTTCAGTTAATTATAAACATCTGTTGGCTAGAGTTAACTTTTCCTGCTTCCATTAAAATCATTTTTCTGGTCAGTAAATTTTAATATATTTAGATATCCACATTCAACTTTACATTTTTCAAATAGCCGATTAGATCAGTATTTTCATGCTGATATGAATATTGAGATACAGTATCTTAAATGGTTATAAACTTAAGTACTTCCTGTGATAGGAAGTATTCCTTCCTTTCTAAGAAGCGGTCTTGTTTATGACAGCTACATGTAAGTAAACGTTAGGATACTCAGGAGGTAATGAATTCATTCTCTATTTTATTTATTTTTTTGGCTGTATCTCTGGGCATGCAGGATCTTAGTTCCTCAACCAGGGATCGAACCAGCCCCCACTGAAGCGGAAGTGATGTCTTAACCGCTGGACAGGCAGGGAAGTTCTGAATTCATTCTTTTTGAATGCAGCTAATATTCACAGAGAACCTCCTGTGTGAGTTAGCCGGGCTGTGTCCTCCCTGTTCAAAGTGAGGCGCTCAAGTCATGGTCCCTACCCTCCATGACTGCAGTGTGATAAAGCCATGGGTCACTGTTAGACAGCAGGCTAATGTATTTGGTCGGGGAGCCATTATGGAAATGGAAATGTACACACCCACACACACACCCACAGCACACAGTAACAAGGAGGCTGCATGAGACACAGGAGCAGGCGCTGCGGATTCTGACTGTGAAGCCTTATACGATTCACTTTCTGAGCCTCTCTCCTCTTCTGAAAATGGTGGCTTACCCACGGGTGTATTGTAAGGATGAAATGAGAAAACACATAAATGCCGGCATAAAGGAAGCACTCCATCATGGTTCAATAAAGTGGGTTTGTGGCTTTGTTTGTTTTGTTTTTTTAATTTTTTTACCTCTTTACTGAATGTGTTACAATATTGCTTCTGTTTTATGTTTTGGCCAGGAGACAGCTGGGGTCTTAACTCCCTGACCAGACAGAGATGGAATACACACCCTCTGCCCTCAGAAGGGGAAGTCTTAACCACTGGACCACTAGGGACGTCCTGGTTTGTTTCTATTTTTAACTTAACTGGCTAAGCAGGGTCAGAGACCCATCTGCCACTTCAGCAGAAGGCCTTACTCCAGCCACCTGAGTCATCCCCCAGCCAGACCCCAGGGCAAGAGGCTTGGGGTGGGTCCCAGGGTCTCTCATCTCCCAAAGGCAATGATACTTCTCATCACCAAAGCCTGAAAGAGCTGGGTGTAAGTACAGATTAAGTTTCCATTTTTACTTAAAAATCCTAATTTCTGGACGTTCATTTTGGGGATTACAGCAGTGGATTAAGCTACTTTAAGATGTTATAAGTTGAAGTCTTTACTTGGCTGCTAAGTTTAATTCAGTCTAATTATTTCATATGGCATCAACTATAATAGTTTCATAATTTCTAGTATATTAAGCACTTAATATGTTGTGTCATTTGAAATCACATATTAAATTCAGCAAAGTACATTTTAATGAGAGTTAAGTGGTGTGAAAATATTAATACAATGTGATGGTTCATCTTGGCGCTCATATTTTGTAGGTCTGTTCCTTGTGCACAAATGCCTGGCTCACCAGGTAAGGGAAGTGTTTAATTGCCTGGAGCTCAGATGGGTGTCTGACCAGAACGTGCTCCCACCTTTTCCCATACAGCACTTTACAGTGGGATTTCTCACTGGACCTCATAACCCAGCAAAGCAAGCAGGGAAATCATTCCTTCCACTTTAGAGACGAGGGAGCTGAGGCTCTTTCCTGGACATCACAATGACCCTTCTTGGCTCACAACCATTGCCATTTTCCCCCTGCTCTGCAGCTGTTGTCAGAATAACCCAGGGGAGAGTAATGACTGGACTCTGGCGCAGGCAGGATTTGGAGGAAGTGTCCTTCTTCCCCCGACCTGTATCCACACATAGAGAAACTGACAGAGACAACAGAGAGGTTGGCTGACTTTGTACTTGCACTTGGCTATTCTTTTTGAACCTTCTTTCAGAGCCTACAAAAATCACAGTGAAGCCTTAAGATAGCAACATCTTGGACTTCCCTGGTGGTCCAGTGGTTAAGAATCCACTTGCCGATGCAGAGGACACAAGTTCAGTCCCCGGTCTGGGAAGATCCCACGTGCCATGGAGCAACGAAGCCCCTGCACCACAGCTACAGAAGCCCACAGGTCTAGGGCAACACAGGAAGCCACCGCCACAAGAAGCCCACCGCCACAGCGACGAGTAGCTCCTGCTCACCGCAACTAGAGACAACCCACGCAGCAGCGAAGACCACCACAGCCAAACCAAACCGTGTGTGTGTGTAGCAACAGCTCAAAACAATGATGTGTCAATGGCAGAATTTAAGGCAGCAAAGAAAGAGATTTGAGAGAGAGCGTCCTTGAACCCTTCCAACTGCATTCCCATATTTCTTCTAGGTGCAGTTAGCCCTTGGAGTCAGAGAGATCCGAGAGCAAATTCCAGTATCATGGACTAGCTGCACCCCTTTACCTCTCTAGACCTAGGTTTTCCCCATCAGCAAAACAGGAATAATAAACCCCCTGTGCTTATCTCTCAGAGACATTAAAATAAAATAATACATCCGAAGGTCCTATGGTGACCTTAAAGGGCAAGGACTCATGCTGAGTGAACAGGAGTTAATGAGTCTATGTGATGCTGTCCTTCCCAAACAATGTAACTACACTTTAATCAGGGCCTCTGGTAACTCAAACCTAAAGGACTGAAGACCTCTGGTAAAATCAGTGCCCACAGTAGCTCAGTAAAGGAGGGAAAAAAAAAAACCAAAACAGAAAAAATTCCACCTAGTGGCTTAGATGGTAAAGAATCTGCCTACAATGCAAGAGACGTGGGTTTTATTCCTGGGTCAGGAAGATCCCCTGGAGAACGGAATGGCAACCCACTCCAGTATTCTTGCCTGGAATGAACAGAGGTAAGGGTGAGGATGTGTCAGTGTGGCTGTGAATGTGGATGTGAGTTTGTGTGGGTGTGTCTAAGAAACAGTCTCCACAGCAGCTTAAAGAAAAGAAGGAAAACCTCTCACCCTCCCCCTCCCTCCTTGCTGGGCCTTCCAGCTGGGGCAGGGGCAATTGGTTTATGGTTCAGCAGGTCCCAGACCCTAGGTCCACATGAGCCCCTGTGGACTGTTTCCAGGATCTTCCATGCCCCTAAAACAGAAATTAAAACTAGTGTTGAATTTTAACATCTTGCTAATTAGTCTTGAAAAATTCTTCATTCACCTGGTTACAAAAACCACAGCAGGTAAAAGAGACAGAAATGTTAGTCTCTAGAGCATCTTCCTCACTTGGCAGAAGTTAAAACTGAACCAGAGAGGTAGGTCCAGAAAGTTGGCCAAGGTCACCAAGAAGGTGCAGGGAGGAATGGGAACTAAAATTCAGATCTCCGTCCTCTGTACCACAGCTGCTCAATAAGAAGAACAAAAAAAAGAACAAACAAAAACCCACCTCTGGCTCAAAATAACACAAGCTCATATAGCCAGAAACAGCGAACAACTTGGTCCATCAGCCTGGTCCATCTCCTGCTGGTTTCCGCAATAAGGCAGTTATGAACCCATGAGAGGTACCTGTCACGGTGACACGTGTGTGCATTGACTGTGTCCAAAAGGCTCTCCCTCTAAATAAATGAAGAAAAACGTGGCTGCTAATTGAAGACTGGCATCATCTCCCATCAATGCTAATACGCTTTTTGGTTATTTGCAATTCCCTTTTGTAAGTCTGAGGGAAACATCATTGCCCAAATTAGCTCTTTTCGCTCAATAAAGGCCATATTAGCATTCTGAGGTTTGTGTTTGCTTACTGCTTATTTAGAGAGAGGTCAGATGAGAAGTTGGGCTGTCTGCACCTGATTCCCATTTCACTGAACACAGTGGGGGGGGGGCGGGGGGAAGGGGCTCCAAAGTCCCCAGAGGCCAGGCCAGGTGCTTC
>SJYQ01026877.1:0-42834 GCA_006410935.1 Redunca redunca
CCAACGGAGCCCCTGAAGCAGCCCCGCCTGAAGACATTAACTTGGTAAGAGGTAGCAAGGGCCAGAGTGAGGGTTACCGGTAATAAGCAGCAGAGGAGGAAGATGAGGGCAGTCCCCTTGATTCTTTGGAGCCGGAGGGTGGGTTACATTTGGAGCTTCTGGAGTCAAAGGGGCAGAGCAGTGTAGGACAGGGTCACTCCAGGCTTCCCACCCCGCCAGCTCATGGTTTCCTGATCCCTTCTTCTTCTCCCCACACCCTCCAGATTCGAGGGACTGGGCCCGGGAGGCAGCTTCAGGATCTGGACTGCAGCAGCTCAGATGATGAAGCAGCTACTCAGAATTCCACCAAACCTAGGTATGGGATTTCGTGGTGGGTGGCGGGTATGGCTCCAGAAGGGATAGGACTTGCTGATGCCTGCTGGCTTTCTGTGCATCTGTGGTTTTCTGTGCCTGCAGTGCTACCAAGGGGACTCTGGGTGGCATGTTTGGGATGCTGAAGGGCCTTGTGGGTTCCAAGAGCTTGACTCGTGAAGACATGGAATCTGTGCTGGACAAGATGCGTGATCATCTTATTGGTGAGTCAGAACAGGTTAGACTCGTGTTTGGGGGGTAAGGATGGTGGGGGAGAAGGGCTGTAATGGGGGTCGTTCACTCCTGCTGGGGCACTCACCCACGCTTGTCCCCGTCCTTAGCTAAGAATGTGGCAGCAGACATCGCAGTCCAGCTCTGTGAATCCGTGGCCAACAAGTTGGAAGGGAAGGTGATGGGGACCTTCAGCAGTAAGTGTCTCCCCAGACCCGGAAGTGCTTGGGTGGAGGTTATGAAGTCACCCCCATTTTTATTATGTGCATGACTTTTGACAAAGTACAATCTCTAAATCTCTGTTGTTTCACCTAGACTTCAGGTGTTCATGACATCTAGCTTAAGAGGATTTGAATCAATTACCTGTCAGGTGCTTAGGGCTGTCAGATACGGTGTGGATTCCTGGGCAGGATCCTAGTTCCCTTTAGCAAGAAGCCAGGTGTTTGGAGCACCTGACTTGGGCTTCATGGGTATACCTCCCTGCCCCACCCCCAGCGGTGACTTCCACGGTCAAGCAAGCTCTGCAGGAGTCCTTGGTGCAGATTCTACAGCCGCAGCGCCGCGTAGACATGCTCCGGGACATCATGGATGCCCAGCGTCATCAGCGCCCGTACGTGGTCACTTTCTGCGGTGTGAACGGCGTGGGGAAGTCTACCAACCTTGCCAAGGTGGGTGCGGTTCCCCAGCCCGAGTCTGACATTGTTTCTGCTGCTTTTTCCTTCTCTGCCACTCTGGAGCCGGCTGACAGTTCTGCCTCTTTCACAGATCTCCTTCTGGCTGTTAGAGAACGGCTTCAGTGTCCTCATCGCTGCCTGCGACACGTTTCGTGCCGGGGCTGTGGAACAGCTGCGGACGCACACCCGGCGTCTGAGCGCCCTGCACCCCCCCGAGAACCATGGTGGCCGCACCATGGTGCAGCTGTTTGAGAAGGGCTACGGCAAGGATGCTGCTGGCATTGCCATGGAGGCCATTGCCTTTGGTACAGTGCACAGGAAGCGCAGAGCTTGTGTGGGCCCCTTTGCTCCAGGGCTTCTCTTGGAACTTGCAGAGGACCAGGGTTACCCTACCACCAACTTTCTGCTCAGTAGCAGCTCAGAATTAGTAATATGCCATGCCATGCTCCACTTTGGGGTAACACGTGTAGTTGCAGGCAAACCTCATATATTCGTTTTGTTACCTCAATATTTGGTCACCTTTATCCTCCTGCTGGGCTTCCCAGGTGTGGCTCAGTGGTAAAGAATCTGCCTGCCAATGCAGGAGACATAAGAGATTCCAGCCCTGGGTCAGGAACATCCCCTGCAGGAGGAAATGCAACCCACTCCAGTATTCTTGCTTGGGAAACTCACGGACAGAGGATCCTGGGGGGATCAGTCCACTGAGTCGCAAAAAGTCAGGCACACCGAGTGTACACACACACACCCCTGCCTGCTCTCCTTTCCCTAAATATGCTTAATGACAGAGTGTGGAAATTGTTTCTTACACTACCTTGTGACTTGATTCAGAGCCTAAGGAAATAAGCAGGCAGACTTTTAATAGGGCCAGTTTAGGACCTGTTGAGAGGAAGCTGGAAATGAGTAACAGTCCAGGAGTTTTGAGTTGACCACTTCTTTCTTTCTAGCACGTAACCAAGGCTTTGATGTGGTGCTGGTGGACACAGCTGGCCGCATGCAAGACAACGCTCCCCTGATGACTGCCCTGGCCAAGCTCATCACTGTCAACACACCCGACCTGGTGCTGTTCGTGGGGGAGGCCTTAGTAGGCAATGAGGCCGTGGACCAGCTGGTGAGGGCTCGGGCCTGGTTCTCTTCCCAACCTCAGCTCTGGCCAGTTAGGTATGTTATATTTATACCATATTTCTCCTTTCAGGTCAAGTTCAACAGAGCCTTGGCTGACCATTCTATGGCCCAGACACCTCGGCTCATTGATGGCATTGTCCTTACCAAATTTGATACCATTGATGACAAGGTAAACATGGACGACACAGGGCAAAGTGGGACCAGGAGGGGGAATGGCTGTCCTTCACAGGGGAGCGGAGGCTGTAAGGGCACATGGGTTCCAGAGCCTCCTGTTGCTGAGGGAGTGAAAAGGCAGGGTCTAGAGATGACTGGGTATCCTGTCTCTGCTTCAGGTGGGAGCTGCGATTTCTATGACCTACATCACAAGCAAACCCATCGTCTTCGTGGGCACTGGCCAGACCTACTGTGACCTACGCAGTCTAAACGCCAAGGCTGTGGTGGCTGCCCTCATGAAGGCTTAATGTGGCTCTTGCCTGATACCAAATCACCGCTTCCCCCCAAATTCCTATCTCTGTATCAAGAATGTGCTTTAGAGTATGTGAGCAACTTGTCTTCAGTGTAGTTCAAAGGCAGAGTGAGGGGGGCGCTGGGGCCTGCAGCCCCTCCTAACCCCACTCTCTGTTCAGCCCAGCCTCCACCTGCAAGGATGGCCTAATCATGTTAGTCACTGCCCACTACCCATCCCCGCCCCACCCCTGTGCTCTCCCCCCTTGCTAATCCAGCATCCCTCACTCTGCCTACAGACTCGGTCTCATTACAGCTTTGACCGACCAACGGTTAGTAGATCCAACACCAGAGCTCTGCTAGTTAGTGTGGTCACGGGAACGTCCGAGCATCGTCCCCCGCTCCGTTAGAGAAGAGGCTTGAGAGCTTGCTCTGGGTCTCGATGGCCCCTCTCCGTAGGATACACAGCGTTCAGGTCTGCAGGGCTAGGATAACACCCCCACACTGTGGCAGTGTGTGGCCTCTTCTTAATTGCTGCTAATTCAATGACCCCTTCCCCTTTTCCCCAAAGCCTCAGCGAGGCCAGAGTGATGCGTTACAGATGAGTGAGAGGGGTCCCCGCCTCCCACAGAAGTAAAAGGAGCCGCGCTGCAGTGTTGCATTGGGCTTCTCAGCCTCCAAGACCTGCTCCCACCTCCAGAATCCACATGTAACTTTGCATGTTCCCCTTCCCGGGAGAAAACCAACTGTCAGAAGGGGTACATGTTGCCCCCTCCGCCTTCTGCTCCCGAGCGGATCCTGGCTCCTCACCCTCCTTTACAGTGCCTGGTAGACAAGTGCTACGTTGAAGAATACAGACCTTGTTAAGACTTGACCTGTAGCTTGGTATTACAGATGTGCTATTAGTGCAATAAGGTGAAGGCTGTCTGCCCAGAGAAATACATAATTTATATGAGAAAATAAATTTCATAAGTAAATTGCCTTTTAGGTCTTGGAGTCATTTTACAAAGGATTCAAAACTAAAATCCTATAGCACACTAACTCGAGTTTCTAGGGTGCATGGCACAAGGGAAAACGGGGATTGATAATGGTGAATCAGGTGAACATCAGCGCTTGTCCCAAGAATGAGATCACCTTCCCCACAGGGTACAAGAATAGAACTTTTAAAATTTAAATTTGGCCTGTACCTTTGCAGGTCAGGAGTTTTCTAAAGTGACTCAAAGTAGAGCTGGGGCCCTGGGAAGTAAATGAAGCAGCTTTTAATATTACAGCTCAATTATGTAAAATACTGTACACTGTAAAAGGCCTAGAAAACTAGAGCTTCAAGTCATATTTTAAAAAAGCCATTAAGCTTAATTGAAAAACCAAGTATAGAGTACAAAACTGCCACAAGGGCCACGGTGAACCCGTGGCGTCGGGAGCCCAAGTCCTTTGCAGCCATGGTCGGTGGAAACGTCCTGTTGACCTGCAGTGTGGACACAGCCTGTTCAGCCTGAGGTGGGGTGGGGGCTCCATTTGGGCCCCTTGTCACGGGTAATGAACTGGAACAGGCTGCAGAGGAAGGAGCAGGCATGAAGGATTAAGTTGGACATCTCCGCTAACCCCCAGCTTTCAGCCTTTGGGTATTGGTACTTCCTAGGAGTTGCTTCGGGTTCTTGTAAGTTCACTTGTGAAACACTCCACGGTAGGCCCTGACAGCTTGATCTAATGGTGGCGGTTCCTCTAGCCCTCTCAGGTACTATGGTCTGCAGAGAGAAAAAAGATTGTAAGTGAAGTTTCACAGGTCAAGTTTATCCAGCTAAAGCTGCAGAAACTGAAGTCAAGCTTAACCCTTCAGAGGACAAGACACCAAACACTAGGAAACCTGTGAATGGACTTGGTAGGGAAACCCAGACTCTACAGGTAGGAGAGCCAAGTCATTCTTCTCCACGGTCTTAACTGAGCTCTGGGAAAACGTTTTCTGCTCACAAATGGTAGAACAGGAAACAGAATACCTCTTATTTCACTGTGTGCTGTAGATGAGCCATTCAGCTGGCCTTCTCTCACGATCCCTGCTGAACAGAACACACATCAGTATCAGACAATATGACCGAACAGCTAAAACTCAGCAACAGGAAAGCAGCCAGCTAAAGGGAGGTGAAAAAATAAAGGGAGGTGAAAGCACATGGTCTGACCAAGGATGGAATTATTCCTAATGCACAGCTAGGCAGAGGCATAACCAGGCTAGTCTTCACACTGTTGTCCTAGATGACAGGGAAGCACTGAGGTCCCTGAGTGCACTAACACTCCTTGTGCAAAAACAAGCGTGTCCCTAACTAGTCCAGAAGGCCAAGTTTAGGTAAATAAAACTACTCCAGCCGGGAGGACAGGAAGCAGCGTGCAGGGGGCAAATTCAACCAAGCAGAAGAGGGGCTAGTAGCTGAGCTGCCGCCCCCGAAGGGGCTTGGAGCCTTGCTGTCTGATACGGCGCCACTGGCCACATGTGCTGTTTAGTTCTAAATTAAAAACTGTGTTCCTCGGGGACTTCCCTGGAGGTCCAGTGGTTAGGAGTCCACACTTCCACTGAGGGGGGTGGGTTTGATCTCTGGCTGGGGAACTGAGATTCCACAAGCGGCATGGTATGGCCAAAAAGGGAAAAAGTCTGTTCGTCAGTCACACTTAACTACACTTCAGAACTCAATGGCCGTGTGTGGCTTGTGGTTACAGTACTGGACAGAGATGATAGAATATTTCAGTCAGCACAGAAAATTTCTGCTGGACAGCACTGGAATAAATAATGTGTAGGAAGAAGTTTAAAACTGAATACACGGGAGAAAAGAATAGACAGAAACACGGACAGCTGGAGTAAAAATAAGCGAGAGACGGCGCTCAAACACACGAATTGGGACTCCCCTCTTGGAAAACACTAGAGCAGTATTTATCAGCCATAAAATGTTACCTTTGACCTAGTAATTATACTGAGAATCCAGCCTATGGAAATTACTGGCAAAAGGAAAAACTCTAGGGATGAAGATGTGTTCACTGCAACAGTGCTTACAGTAGAAAAAAAACTAGATATTGCCTAATACAGGGGAATAATTAGGTAACTGTGACAGTGGGTTATAACACAATCTTTTACTGGCTATGAAGACTGCAGCCATGTGGGGAGATGTATGATATATATCACTGAATTTTAAAAGTACCAGGACTGTATACAGATTTTGTTTACAACCATGAGGAAATGCACAAAGAAAACAACTGAAATATACCAAAGTAACCACTTTTGTGATAGTAGTGAATTATTAAAGAATTACCTTCTTTTCCCCATTACTTGATTTTCCTGAAATAAATGTACTTGCAGCCTACAGAATCTTTCAACCTAAATAATTTTCACTATGCAGAAGTTTGGACACAGCACAGTGCCCAGTATAGAGCGAGAGCTCAGGGTTATAAAACAACAGCAGTGAAAGACCTCTGACCTCTCACTGGTATTTATCTATAGACTCAAAAAATAACTGTGGATGGAAGGTAAATTTGACTTGAAGTGCTTTTAACCTAAAACTGCTCTGCTAGATTTCAGACCACAAACTTCAGCTGACCATTCTAATTAAAGCCCCTGGCCACACGGAAAATCCTTGATGTTTAACAATTCCCAATACCCTAATGAGTGGTACGGAGAAGGCAATGGCAACCCACTCCAGGACTCTTGCCTGGAAAATCCCATGGATGGAGGAGCCTGGTGGGCTGCCGTCCATGGGGTCGCAGAGTCGGACATGACTGAAGCAACTTAGCAGCAGCAGCAGCAACAATGAGTGGTAACTTCATGGGGAGTCGCTCTGCTAGGAAGCCCAGGCAGCTAAGGACAGTCTGTGCAGCTTCACAATACTGCTGATGACTTTTGTCAATAAAAGACTCAGTGTAGGAAGAGTTGTCTGGCAGGATTTTGTTCTCTTCCACGTTAGCATCTTCCCTGGCTAGAAGATCTCCAGAACACAGATCAAAAGAACAAAGTATGTCCTCCTTGCCCAGTGGAAAAGCCTCCTGATAGTCCTACCTACGGGCAAACAGAAGAAGAATCTGGAATACTGCAGGACAGCAAAAGACATCACCAAGAAAGATCAGCAAACTGCTTTCACAAAAAAGATAAATTGGAAAATTTCCTTTCTTAAGGGTTTTAAAAGTCTTCTGTGAAAAGGGTAGTTTTCAAAATGTTTAGTTATAGTGATGCCTTTTACAAATCTTGTTCCATCAAAACAGAGCCATGGATAATCTCAGTTTGTGGAATGTCTCATCACAGGAGAATCCCATTGCATAGAACAAGTTCTCTCTATATTAAAGTACCCATCCTTTAAGAGGCCCCTAAAATGCATTCAGATTGACCATGAAAATGCATATTAGCAAATAACTTTCAAGAACGTATTCTACGTAACAGCAGCAAAGTTTCTTTGGAACTGTGTGCTGAGCCAGAATGGGCATACCTTGGGGCCTGGCTTTATTCAAACGAAGGTTTTAAAAAGCATTCTCCGATTTAGCTATACCAAAAAGTTTTGCATTTGGTAGGCTGATTGGAAGCTTGCCTGGAGCCATTAGTAAATGGAAACTTTCTGGTTAGAATTGAGAGGTAAAATGTCAAGTGAATGGTACCCCTAACTTGACTAATGCCACCACAACAGTTTCCACATAACATTTTCGCAGCGTTTTTTTTTTTTCTGTTTATAAAGACAAAGCATAATCTTAAAAAATAGGATTTTCATATTTTATAACATAGGAAAAAATATTTAAAAAAACATTAACTTCTACTGCAATGGCACCCCACTCCAGCACTCTTGCCTGGAAAATCCCATGGACGGAGGAGCCTGGTGGGCTGCAGTCCACTGAGCGACTTCACTTTCACTTTTCACTTTCATGCATTGGAGAAGGAAATGGCACCCCACTCCAGCACTCTTGCATGGAGAATCCCAGGGACGGGGGAGCCTGGTGGGCTGCCGTCTCTGGGGTTGCACAGAGTCGGATATGACTGAAGCGACGCAGCAGCAGCAGCAGCACAGAGATAACCACAGTTAATTTTCTAAGCATCATGCCAGGCATTTCTCGGTGTTATTGTTCAGTCGATCAGTCATGTCCAACTGTTTGCAACCCCGTGGACTGTAGCCCACCAGGTGCCTCTGTCCAGGGGATCTCCCAGGCAAGGATACTGGAGTGGGTTGCCATTTCCTCCTCCAAGGGATCTTCCCAACCCAGGAGTCGAACCAGCATCTTCTGCATTGGCAGGTGGATTCTTTACGGCACCAGAGACGCCATAAAGCACACCAAACAAAAATAGAAAACATCTACAATCTCGTATGCCAGGGAAGTGAAGAAGTGAAGTGAAGTCGCTCAGTCGTATCCGACTCTTTGCAACCCCATGGACTGCAGCCTACCAGGCTCCTCTGTCCATGGGATTTTCCAGGCAAGAGTACTGGAGTGGGTTGCCATTTCCTTCTCCAGAGGATCTTCCTGACCCAGGGATCGAACCCAGGTCTTCCACACTGTAGGCAGACACTTTACCATCTGTATGCCAGGGAATGGGATATAAAAATGCATTTTACAACCTGCATTTTATTTTTTCCACTCAGAATATTGTATCTCTGACATTATTTGGGGCAGTAAAAGCATTTTTTATTTTATGGCTTCATATGTATTTAATATTTAATCAATTAATAAACGGTGTATTTATAGAAACACCTATTTTCTGGAACATTTTAGGTTGCTTCCAACTTTTGCCATTTATCTACAACCCTGATTACATCCCCACACCTATATCTTTGTGCAACTGTGTCATATAATTGTATAAGTGTCCAGTGATCTCCTCTAGGAGAAATTTCTAAGATAGATTTTATCGAAAGGGAATTCTGGGTCAAAGGTTTTAAATTTGTGAACATATTCCAAATTTACCCTTCAGAAAAGTATTAACTTTACCTTCTCACCAAAATTGCACAACTCTATTTTTTTCCTCACAGCCTTAGCCAAAAGGGAGTTACAATTCTTCCCTATTTTTCAAATCTAAATTCTTTCTTTTTAAAAATTTATTATTTTGGGGGGGAGAAATATCATAACCTCAGATATACAGATGACACCACCCTTATGGCAGAAAGTGAAGAAGAACCAAAGAGCCTCTTGATGAAAGTGAAAGAGGAGAGTGAAAAAGCTGGCTTAAAGCTCAACATTCAGAAAACTAAGATCACGGCATCTGGTCCCATCACTTCATGGCAAATAGATGGGGAAACAGTAGAAACAGTGGCTATTTTGGGGGGCTTCAAAATCACTGCAGATGGTGACTGCAGCCATGAAATTAAAAGATGCTTACTCCTTGGAAGGAAAGTTATGACCAACCTAGACAGCATTTTAAAAGCAGAGACATTACTTTGCCAACAAAAGGTCCGTCTAGTCAAGGCTATGGTTTTTCCAGTGGTCATGTATGGATGTGAGAGTTGGACTATAAAGAAAGCTGAGCACAGAATTGATGCTTTTGAACTGTGGGGTTGGAGAAGACTCTTGAGAGTCCCTTGGACAGCAAGGAGATCCAACCAGTCCATTCTAAAGGAAATCAGTCCTGGGTGTTCATTGGAAGGACTGATGTTGAAGCCGAAACTCCAATACTTTGGCCACCTGATGTGAAGAGCTGACTCATTTGAAAAGATCCTGATGTTGGAAAGATTGAAGGCAGGAGGAGAAGGGGATGAGATGGCTGGATGGCATCACCGACTCAATGGACATAGGTTTGGGTAAACTCCGGGAGTTGGTGATGGACAGGGAGGCCTGGCGTGCTGCAGTCCATGGGGTCGCAAAGAGTTGGACATGACCGAGCGACAGAACTGAACTGCCCTGGGTCTTTGTTGCAGTGCACGGGCTCCAGGCTTAGTTGCCCCTCGGCATGTGGGATCTTAAGTTCTCCGACCAGGCATCGAACCCACATCCCCTGCACTGGAAGGTGCATTCTTAACCACTGGACTACCAGAGAAGTCCCTGAAATCCAAATTTCAATCGCATTTCACCGATTAGTCTAACCTGAAAACTAACCATGATCTCCCTTCATAATCTGGTTAGGATTATATAATTCTGCATCTTGGTGATGACCTGACCCACCACACACATAACAGGCTAAAGAACAGCTGCCCTCCGACCCCTCTTAGTCTCCAAACGCAACTTACCTGACCTTCCTCTCGTAGAGATCTCACATGTCAGTCGTTTGAAATATTCTGGAAGGTCAGCATAGTCATTTCCATAGGAGATGACCTTAATCCCTTTGTCCAGCATGTTTTCTCGAAGCTTCTTGAATTCATCCACATCTCCTCTCCGAACTAGCATGAAATGTTCTAAGTCAGATTTATGCTTGATGGCCTCCAGAAAAAGGGCTTGGAAAGTGGTGTCATCCACAGTCCAGCCACAGCCCAGGAAGAGGAACGACTTGTTTTCATAGAGTTTCTGAATCTCTCTCTGGTAGGGAGAGAAACAACACGTAAACCACACTGTGAAGACAGGTCAGAAACAGAAGGATCAACGGGGCCGCAACTGCGGCATCGAGCAGACTGTGGTGACCAGTGAACCGGGGTCAGGAGCCAGAGGACAGAGCCTCCCGTGGAGGAGTGTGGTCTTCTCACTGCCTACCGCTGTGGCTTGATGACTGTTCTCAAACTGCACCTCTGCCTGGCGTTCTCCTGCAGGGTCTCTAGTCAGGGTCTCACTGGTCTACATCGTACGGTTTATTTTTTAGACCTGCGTGCCCAGAGGCCTTGAAGGCAATCAGTAGTCTTCAATGTATTCTACTCTTTCCATTTTCTTTCTGACCATATCTGCTTTTTCTGCTTTACAGACTGGGCCATGAATAAGCAGAGAATCCCATCACCAGAGCTGCTCAAAGAAAGCCTGACCCTCAGAACACTAATGAACATGTGCATACACTTTTAAGACATTATTTTTAAAGATTGGTTTGATATGGACCATTTTTAAAGTCTTTTATTGAATTTGTTACAACATTGTTTTGTTTTATGTTTTGGTTTTTTTGGCCGCAAGGCATGTGGGATCTTAGATCCTCAACCAGGGATCCAACCTGAGCCCCTGCATTAGATGGCCAAGGCTTAACCACTGAACTTCCAGGGAAGTCCCTGTGTGTATACATTTATACATACATGTATGTACACATGTATCACACACACTACATATGTCTAAAGTATTAGAAACGATTTTGCTTAAGGGATCACTCAGTGTCAGTTAAAGATAAAAGCTGTAACAGATGTCAGGGAAAGAACGGGTGACAAAAAGTCCCCTTGTGCTTTAAAAAAACATCACATTTTCTTGGTCTTCTTTCACGAAGCCTCCATTTTATTACCCTATTCAAATGAAAAAAAATTTTTTTTCCAGTGATCAATAAGTGAGTAAGTATGTTGAGTCAATACAAAGCCACCACCATTTATATAAAAACTCTTTAGAATGTATGCTCTAGTAGTAACTGGTCAGTGAAAAACTGCACAAATTAGTCTTGGCATAGAGAGAGGGTTACTAATACCATGTATGTGTGTCTGTGAGTGCTCAGTTGCTCAATCATGCCAGACTCTTTGTGAACCCAGCCAGGCTCCTCTGTCCATGGGATTTCCCAGGCAAGATTTACTGGAGTGGGTTGCCATTTCCTTCTCCAGGGGATTTTCCCGACCCAGGGATTGAACCCGTGTCTCCTGTGTTCCTTGCACTGGCAGGCAGATTCTTTACCACTGTGTCACCTGGGAAGATAATACCATGTATACCAAATGACGAATACAAATATATATTCTTTGTATGTGAAGATGCTGCCAGTAACAGTGCCAACTGCTGGCTGTCAATCAAGAACAAAGTAAAACCACAGGGCCTGACACCTGAAGAGATGTCTGACATTTCCCAAGGTGGAACACACGTCCACAAGCTAAGAAGCACAGAAAAGAATGCTTGGCCTTCCAATGTTAACTGACGAAGAGAAACTGTTAACCCTGGAGGCTCAGTGGGGTGTTCGGAAGGCTCTCAGGAAGGCTTTCCCAAGAGCAGCTAGGCCAGCACCACTTACCATAACTTCAGTATTCCTGAGCACATTCTGATAACCAGCTGGGTGAAGGACAATGCCACTCGGGTTGGTGTAGACCCCATGGATGTGTAAGACACTCAGCTTCCGCTTCTCCTGAGCCCACTCAAGGACCTGCACAACATAAACACAGCTTAACCAGGAGGGCAGGGCTGAGCACCTGCTTCAAGGTCCCAGTGGGCAAGACAGTCTTTTGAGGACCAGGCTTCTGACACAACTCTCCAGCTTCATGATATCACAGGGCAAGAATGTGGCCACTTAATGTGGCCTTCGTACTTCAGGCATGACTGTTAGGAATGATGGCAAGTCTGGTCATTTCTCTTGCAAAGAAACAATCAAAAGTCAGAATTTGTCGTCATCTGCAGAAACCATACGGGCTCTTTCCACTGGTGATACACATGACAGCCACGGATGGCCCTTTCAGTACGGATCCCCAAGACGTCAAGCCTTGTAACGACTCCCTGGTCTAGTTCCCTTTCACATTTACTCCAGGCTTGGCCATATGGCTGGCTTTAGAAAAGGGGGCATAAGCAAACAGGAGAAGAAACTTGGAAAATGTTGGCACAATGCACCTTCTTTCTCTTTTGCTGCTTTTGGAACCCAGCTACCATGTGAAGAAGTCTGATGGCCCAGCCAACAGCCCGTACCAACAGACACACAAGCAAGGTTATCTCACACCACCCAGTCTGGCCACCAGAGGACCACAGTCATGTGGGTAGCCTGCAAAACCAGCAGAATGGCCCAGCGGAGCCCATTAGCCCAGCTCAGGTGTCAACTTCACACTGTCATGGGCAAATAAAGTGTTGTTTTAAACCACAAAGTTTTCAGGGTGACTTCTTGTGCAGCAATTGATAAGTAGTAAAAGAACCACTTCAGTCACCTGTGAGTTACCTAACAGGCCACCAAGGAAGAACGACCACTTAGATGCCAATGCTAAGGACCAACCGGGTCCCATGGTTTCCATTTTCCCAAGGACTTGAGACAGTATAAATTTGTTTTTATAACATTCTAGAGAAATAAGGTATGGATTAGGGAAAAAAGAGGCACAGAGATTTAGAATCATAAGTATTATGAGGCTCTATTCTGACTACCAGTCAGTGGCTTTAACCCTTTAACTTCAATACTGCCCCTAATGTGGACTAACTACAAAAGCAAATCTTGAGACTCCGGGATGAAAATGAGAAGGAGAATTCAAGTCTGATAGATATCCTTAACTTTATTTTTTGGCTGCACCTCGCAGCATGTGGGATCTTAGTCCCCTTACCAGGGACTGAATCTGCACACTCTGTGATGAAAGCGTGGGTTCCTAACCACTGGACCACCAGGGAAGTTCAGGAAATCCTTAACTTAAGACAGACCCTTATGCGTCTGATGCTGGTCATGATCTTCAGAGATTACGTCAGAAACAGGATGGAAGTTGTTTCTTGCCATTCAATCATTTATTCACTGACAAAATATTTACTGACCACCTACTAGTATGTGCCAAGTACTTTCTTACACATCAGGGTAAGAAGGGCTGACGTGGTCCCTGTCCAGATAGAGGTGCTATTCCTCTAGGGCAGACAACAACCAAAGATGAAAATGGAAAGTTACGACACATACTCCATTGAAAACATGAATCCAAAAATAAGGGTGGGTCCCTTTTAAATTAGGGTGGTCAGAGAAGACCTCTCGGAGGAAGTGATTCACAAGTGGAGTCTTACAGGTGGAGGAGGAGCAGGCCGTACAAAGCATGGGGGCAGCAGGAGGAAAACACTCCAGGCAGACAAAACCAGTCTTCACAGCACCATTTCTCTGGACTGGATTTCCTTTTACAACCTGACTTCAAGGCCAGCAAAGCCACAAAACTGGTATTTCAGCCCCTGCTCTGGCCAGGGCAGTGCTATGACGATGAGTGCCAGTGGGGGGAATCATTGGTTTGTCCCAACTCTACTTAGATGGGCTCTAGGTGGGACACAAAGGCAGCTTCCCAGGAAAACAAAGTATACAAGTAAAATTACACAAACTGCGGGGCAGGACAAGTGAGACCCAGTGGAGATTCATAATCCTTTTTTTTTCCTCCCCTTCAATCATTAAATCTCTGACATCTTTTTATCGCAATGAAAACATTTTCCCTTCATGGCTTCGGTGTATTCCATCAATCAACTTAATGGTGTCATCTACAGACTCTCCTGTTGGTGCTAGATTTCCGACTGCAAGCCCTAGCGACCACTGTAATGCCAGCCTTCTCTCATCAGATGACAGAGGTGGGCATCTGTAATTTCATTACTATGAGAGATGCCTCAGGTATAGTACGGGCTACATAGAAAGTGTCTGCTGAGGTGTCCTTTACATATTAACCTCATCCAGCTGTCACCTGGCCTGAAACTTGATTGTCAGACATCAGAAAGTAGTTTTTGTACATTTCCAACAGATGCCATGAAGAACCTGTCCCAACAGAGAAACTAAATCAATACCACACCCACCTGATATTATCAAATGTTAACAATTTAGATCTTACAGTTCAAGTGGCTTCCTATCATCCTGCTTTAAAATTGGGTGAAACTGTCCAAACTCACAGAACTGAACAGTTTTAAGATCTGTGCTTTTTATTGTACACTGATTTAATCTGAAAAAGCAACAATCCAACCAGGGGTAAGAGTCTCCCTCTCTACCTTTCCATGAATAGAGTGCTATACAACATCCCAGCCAGAAAACAGTTATTTCTGATGAGGATTCAATCTGCTGGCCGGAAGAAGAGACAAGCTAAGCCTTTCCTGTTTACCTTCTTCTCATCAGTAAGGTCAAGGGATTCCAGCTGTTTGCCCTGATCTGCCGCATACAGTTCCAGGAGATTGTCAAAGTTTGTAGTTAATACCAGGGCTCCGTTTTCCATCAGGTGGAGAACTGACTGAAGTAGCTGCTTTCCAGAATCTTCCATCTTTGACTCCAAGTCATCAAATACTTCATATAAACAGTCCTTGAAAAATGTGGATCGGACATTACTAGTACGCTGGAGAGGGATGTAAAAGGGAAAAGTTAGTTCTAGGCATTTTGGCAGGTCATTTGTTTTCATTAAATAATAGCAACTTTTTGACAAGTACTTTGCACTTAAAGGTAAAACACTTGTCTCCCTTACAGGGTGGATAGCGTATATGCCAAGTGCCAACACAGCGCTCAGTCCGTATCAAGTGACCCAGACTATTACATCATATGCAAAGCAGCATACACTCTGTAAATAGGCATATTTATGAATGAAGACAGTGGGCATGGCTAGGAGAGGTGACTGTTAAGAGACTAGAGGAAAGCGGAGTAAGAAAACAGAGCACCAACCACCCTTTAAATGGGCCTCAGGTCAGAAGACAACGCTTTCTGTTAAACTTTCCTTTTCCAGGGAATAAACACTGGACAGCTCTCAAGGTGGTCTCACGTGTCTTTTTCTAACCCCAGGTGCTTTTTACAGATGCTGATGGATAAAGGACAAGTGGTTTAGCTTCTCCACGCCTGTTTTCCCCTAGTATAATCCAGCAACTTGTTTACAAGTCTTCCAGGAAGAAGACTTATTAGATAATAAAAGGTTTCCAAAAACCTGCATTTTGCAACTGGTAAAAATACCAAACACTAAGCAGTTCTGAACACACTCCCTATTTTTTAACATATGGTTCATTTAAATAACTGCTTTCTCAGCTTTGTTTTGAATACATGTAAAATCTCTGAGGACTAGTGAGGAAACAGAATATCAATCTCAAGTAAGAAGCTGGCTTTCTAACTTAAAAGACCAAGCAATCCCTGGGACCAAAGGAATGTGAAACAGGGAAGTAGCTATGTAATATGCTATAATAAATATCTGATTTGTATCTTATTCCTGCAACATCATTCCTTAGATAATATCTAAGCAGAGAATCAGTTCTTAAAGGCCCCATTATTCCCCGTTCAAACTCCAAGTAACTGCAGCTAGCTGCTAGACAGTAGACAGCAATAATCTTTCTGTTAATCCTCAAAGCAGCCCCTTACTTTCCTGGTTTCACCTGTATACCGTCCTAATAGCACCGTGCGCCAATAAAGATCTGGTTCCATGGAACCAGGTACAGATTCATAAAACATACTTCAATTTGCCAAATGTACCTCCTATTTTTCAAAGTGTTTTACAAAAATCACCCATTTTTTCATTATATCTGCCCAATAAAGGGTGAATTATTGTGCAGGAGAAACACGAGGGCGCAGAAGTGAAGCCTGCCTCTGCTGCTGGTAACGCAGCCGGGAGTCTATCCGGCCCTGCTGGTCGCTGTTCTGACCCTGTTGTCAGCAGCTCAGCCTCCTTTCCAGGACTAGCTGGATGGCAGAGCCCACAATTTATGCGGCTAAGGACGTGGGTCACAGTTTTCAACTTGTGCTAATTCTCTTTACATGTCACGTTTTTCAACTTTTGCTCATTCCCTTATATCATGGCATAAATTATTACATCCCATATTAGCAGCCCATGAACAACCAACTGGGGACTCTAATACTTACTCAGAATTAATGACCTGATCAGAAATAAACTCTAGTTACTGAATTTTACTACGTACAAGGGAAAGTGAAAGCATTAGTCGCTCAGTCACGTCTGACTCTGCGACCCCAAGCCTGCTAGGCTTCTCTGTCCATGGAATTCTCCAGGCAAGAACACTGGAGTGGGTGGGTAGCCGTTCCCTTCTCCGGNGAGAGAGAGAGAGAGTACACCTCTCCTGTAACCATCATCTGATTTAAACAATCATCACCCATGGCCAATCCTGCTTAAACTAAACTCCCCTCACCATAACCCTAGCCCCCTTCACTGAAATTTTTCCAAGCATCACATCATTCGGATACTTCACAGTTTCCTAAAAGATAAGGGTTCCTGCTGACATATAAAAAAGTCTGCAATACCACTATCACAACTTAAAAAATGCAACAATACCAATTCCTTAGTAGCAAGTACTCAGTGTTCATATTTCCCCAAATGCGTATATGTGTGTTTCTTACATATCTCCTATCGGATTGGTTTTCAAGATGCGGCCCACTGATACTGTGGATCCCTAAGATTCCTTAAGAGGTCTGCAAAGTCAAAATTATTTTCAAAACAATATGAAGGCGATACTTGTCTTTTAAAAGTATGTTGATACCTGCATTGATGGTACAAAAGCAATGAGCTTCCCTTGCGGCTCAGCTGGTAAAGAATCCACCTGCAATGCAGGAGACCTGGGCTCGATCCCTGGGCTGGGAAGATTCCCTGGAGAAGGGAAATACCCATTCCAGTATTCCGGCCTGGAGAATTCCATGGACTGTATAGTCCATGGTGTCGCAAAGAGTCAGACATGACTGAGCAACTTTCACTTTTGCAAAAGCAATGAAAGGAAGAACTGCTGGTGTCTTGGTGTGACTCAGGACTCATGGAACCCAGCTTGCTAGGTATCACAGTGTTCTTCACTACCAAAGACTTACAGTAAGAGAAGAATGCCAGTTTCACTTAAGAACGCCCTTAATAAAGCAGTGAACATTATTAGTTGTATTAAACGTGGACCCTGGAGTACATGTCCTCCTAATATTCTGTGTAAAGAACGGGAAGTACACACAAAGCACTTCTGCAGACTGGAGTCTGATGTGGGTCTTGAGGCAAAACACTGGTGACTATTTTGAGTTTTAAGCTGAACTAGCCACCTTTTGTCATCAAATATCATTTTTACTTAAAAGAATGACTGGCAGACAAACTATGATTATTCAGATTTGAGTATTCTGACCATTCTTGCAAAAATAAATGAAGTGAGCCTGTCATTTCGAGGAGAAACAACCCAATGACTGCTGACATTGCTGCCAAAGATAAAAGCTGAGCTTTCCAGCAAGAATCAGGTTTCTAGAAAGTGTTTACGTGCCACCATGAGCCTGACAGCTTCCAAATACCTTTGTGACAGGACTGGCAGTGATGTTAAAGGATGCATTTTTTTTGTATGTTATAACGAAATGGGTCCAATTCTAGAATACGAAGATTCTTCTAAATGCAAGATGGATCATGGAGCCTAAGGCATCAGAGTAAGGCAAGTTCAGATTCTATATCGCCACTGACATGGCTATAATCTGACTTTCAGATTCCTTATGGCTATTAATCTCCAGGAAGCCATCACTTACAAAATTCTGGTGTAGTATCAACAATGAATATCTACAGTTATCCAAAAAGAGTATTAAAATACTTTCCCTCTTTTCCAAGTGTGTACCTGTGAGACATCACTTTTTTCGCAGTTACACCAAAACCCCACAAACACACCAAACTGACTACATTAACCAGATGTGAAGGTATGTTTTCCATTAGGCCAAAAGAGATCTGCAAAATGTGAAACAATACCACTCTTCTCACTAATTATTATTATTTTTCACTAATTTATTTTTGTTTTGAAAAATATAGTTGTGTTTCATAAACATGTTATTTATGTTAGCATATAACAGGTTTATTATTATTTTTAAGAGAATTTAGTATTTTTTCAATTTCTCAGTTTTAATTTCTAATAGTGAATATGAAAGAGATATAACCCAGTGAAACAAAAGCTGTTTGAGATTCTCAATAATTTTTAGGAGTATAACAGGGTCTTGAGACCAAAAAGTTTGATAATTGCTGTTCTGTTGGAACTGACAATCACACTTTAAGGTGAGTAATAAATCTCCATCCAGAGATAATCAGTGAGTCCAGTCTGTTACTTGGTTAGTATATACTGACACTGACTTAAAAGACAACACCTTTACTGTTATCTATTTATTTTTATTGGGAGTACAGTTGCTTTACAATGCTGTTAGTTTCTATGTAAAGTCAATCACACATATCCCCTCTTTTTGGGGATTTCCTTCCTATTTAGGGTTTTCCAGGTGGCTCAGTTAGTCAAGAATCTGCCTGCAATGCAAGAGACCCAGGTTCCATCTCTGGGTTGGGACGATCCTCTGGAGAAGGAAATGGCAATCCACTCCAGTATTCTTGCCTGGAGAATCCCAAGGACAGAGGAGCCTGGTGGGCTACAGCCTGTGGGGTCGCAAAGAGTCGGACACGACCAAGCAACTAACCCTTCACTTCACTTAGGTCACCACAGAGCACTGAGTGGGGTTCTCTCAGCTACACAGCAGGTTCTCCCTACTGGCTGACATACTTCTTTAATACTTTTCCCTTACATTTTGGGACTATATAATTTTTAATTTCTGTTTTGTACAAGTTCGTATTTTTTTGAGCATTAAAAAATTATGTATGCTTTCTTCTCTCTCAAGTGCACTTGTCAGGTATTAACACAGTCACTCTCACTTTCACTGACTAGTGTTCAAATCATAATTTTCTCATCCTTTTACCTTTAACGGCTCTATGGAGATACAGTTCACATAACATACAATTCACTTATTTGAAGTGCACAGCTGAATGGTCATCTGCAGATCCAAAAATATGTGCAACTGTCACCACAGTCTTTTTTTTTTTTTTGGCCATATATCACGTGGCTTGTGGGATTCTCAGTTCCCCAATCAGGGACTGAACGCAGCTGCAGCAGTGAAAGCCCGAAATCCTAGTCACCAGGCTAACAGGAAACTCCCTACCACAGTCAATCTTAGAAAAATCTTCACCATCTCAAGAAGAAAGCCTGCACCCTGGAACTCTCGCCTCCTGCCCACCAACCCCTGCTACTGCTAAACCACCGGTCCTAAACCGCTACGAAGCTGCTTTCTGCTCTTGCAGATCTCCCTGGTCTGGACACTTCATGTGATTGGAATCTTCTAATACGCAGTCTTCTGTGACTGCCTTCCACTCAGTATAGTATTTTAGAGGTTCATTCACATTGTACCATGCATCGGCCATTTGATTCCTTTTTACTAGCAAGTAATATCCTACTGCATGAATGTCACATTTTATTTGACAGCTGATGGACAGCTGCACTGTTTTCACCCTTTGCCCATTATGAATGATGCTATAAACATTTGTTTGTGAGTTTTTTGTATGGACAGATGCTTTCATTTCTCTGTGTGTGTATGCAAATGGAGCCTCTGGGTCACAGGACAACCCTGTATTTATTTGAGAAATGGCCAGTTTCCCATCTTGTCTGTACAGTTTCACAATCCCAGCAATGAGGGTTCCAGTTTCTCCACAGCCTTGCCAACACTTACTATCTGACTCTGATTCTGGCTATCCGAGGCATGAAGAGATATCTGACACGGTTTTTGGTTTTTTTTTTTTGCTGCACTGGGTTTCCATTGAGGTGCACAGGGGCTTCTCTAGTTGGGGTGTGAGGGCTTAGCTGCCCCATGGCACATGGGATCTTAGTACCCTGACCAGGGATTGAACCCACGTCCCCTGCATTGGAAGGTGGATTCTTAAGCACTGGACCATGTCACGGAAGCCCCTGACATGGTTTTTGATCTGTGTTTTTTCCATTGACTAATGATATCAAGCATCTTTTCATGTAATTACTGTCTATTTGTATATCTTCCTTGAAGGAATGTCTATTCAAATCCTTTGCCATTTAAAAACTGATTTTTAAATGCTGAGAGGGTGTGGAGAAAAGGGAGCCTTCCTACACTTTTGGTAGAAATTTAAATTGGTACAGCCACTACGGAAAACAGTATGGAGGATCCTTAAATAGAGTTACCATGTGATCCAGCAATCCTACTCCTGGGTATATATCTGGAGAAAACTCTAATTCAAAAAATTACACACACCTCTATGTTCACAGTGGCACAATTTACAATAGCCAAGACATGGAAGCCACCTAAATGTCCACCGACAGATGAATGGGTAAAGAAGATATAATATATACACACAATGGAATACTATCCAGCCATATAAAAGAAGGAAACAATGTCATTTGCAGCAACATGGATTATCATACTAAGTCAGACTTACTTAGGCAAATATCATACGATAAAGACAAATATCACATAGGAGAAAGACAAATATCATATGATAACACAGATGCAATCTACAAAATTATAGAAATGAATTTATTTATAAAACAGAAACGGACTCACAGACATAGAAAACAAACTTACTGTTATGGGAGTCTGGCATTACCAGGTACAAGTTACTACATGTAAGACAGATAGACAAGGTCCTACTGTATAGTAGAGGAAACTATATTCAATGTTCTTAAACCATAATGGAAAAGAATATGAAAAAGAATATATATACAACTGAATCATTTTGTTATACACCATAAACTGTATAACACTGTAAATTGTATTTAAAACAATTTTTTTTTAAATTGGATTATTTGCATTATTAATTTCTCTATATATTCTGATACCACACTGTTACCAGACACGTGAATTGTTTACATTGTCTCCCATTCTAGGGGCTGTCTTCTCACCTTCTGGATAATGCTTGGTGAGCCAATAGCTTTCATAACTTTGACAAAGTGCAGTTTAACCTAATTTTTCTTTTGTTTCGTAGGCTTTTGGTGTCACAATTTAAAAACTACTGCCAGATCCAAGGTCATGAAGCTTTAAAACTATGTTTTCTTCTAAAAGTTTTGTATCCTTTAGCTCTTAACATTTAGGTCTTTAATCCACTGAGTTAATTTTTGTGTATGGTATGAGATAGAGGTACCAGGAACTCTTGAAAGTCTATTAATTTTTTATACTGTTCTAGGTTAGTAACATTTTATCCCAATTAAGGACAATGAAATGAAAAGAGGAAGTAACAGGCCCTAAGTTTCTGAATGAGTCAGGAACTAGGAGGGAATTACTTTTAAATACCTTTCAGGCTAACAGCTGATGACACTTCTTTTCTACAGGCCCTAGGGCACAGGGGCAAAAAGCAGTGGTGATAACTGACTTGGAGTTAAGTTATATTTTTTTCCAAGGTGCACTTAATCTACTAAGCTTTAAAACATGCTTCGGCTACTCTATTATATCCAAATATATCTTAAGTGAATCCTGATTCTTAAACATTTTTAAAACAAAGCAAGACAAGAAGGCCCTTATATCATTCAGGAACTGATTTCCAGCTCAGTTCGACAAAACATGACTCTCAATCTCTCTCTCTCTCTCTCTCTATATATATATATGAATGAATGACTGCCTTTAAAAGAAACATTAAAAACTGGCATGCCTTCATCCACAAGATAAGAACTATCTCTAATCTTTCTGACGTTCTCTAAAAGACACGGATGCCAGGGAACACAGCTTTTATAGTAGTGAATATACTACTACTGTAGAAAAAGTAAATTTAAAGCAGCAGTAACGGGACAGTGGCCTCACTTTGTATATGTAAAGGCTTCAACAACAACATTATCATCACTACCACTCCCATTCCCACACTGAAATGGGGTCAAGGTAACTACCGTAATCAGGTCTGTGGATAGACATTTTGGAGAAGAGCCAAATGTTATACAAATCTACAAACCAGAAACGAACATCCTTATTGCATTTAGCATGCGTGTCCTGTTTCAGGGAAGATCCAATACCAAGGCATACAGAGTACTCACGGGAGATAGTTTCTGGATGAGGTCATGGGCAACATGGATGAGGTTCTTGTCCTCATGGAGACACTTCTGAAATTTTTTGCTCTCCTCATCTTCTAGAAGATCAAAATCTATGGCTGCATCCAGTAAGGCCTGAATCAACCCCTTCCAGGATTTCAGGGCTGGGACCTGGGGTGCAACCGCAGCACTGATGCCTGTTCCAATCACCAGCACAAGCTCCCGAGGCTTCTTAGTTTTCAGGCTTGGGAGCAGCTTCCTGAAAGAGTCAAACAAAGGAGACTGGGAACACCCAGCAGACACAAGGCACAAGAGCAAGGCCATCTTAAACCACGATTTTCAGCTCCACTCTTGCACCTGCAAAGATGACAAGTACAGGTCTACTGCTACTGCTGCTGCTAAGTCGCTTCAGTGGTGTCCGACTCCATGCGACCCCATAGACGGCAGCCCACCAGGCTCCCTCATCCCTGGAATTCTCTAGGCAAGAACACTGGAGTGGGGTGCCATTGCCTTCTCCAAGCACAGGTCTAACGCCTTTACAAAGTAGAGTGAGCAAAAAGACCAGAGTGCCGTGCCAGTGTTTGCTGAAAAACAGAGTAAAACTCCTATTGTGGGAATCTAAAGAGCCCGATGAGCTCAATCTTCTCTTTCGTAACCCTCACAACCTAAGAAAACCCACTAACATTAGGAAAAGGTCTGATTATCACAGCTCAGCTGAGTTCTGATAACTAAACTATATTTTAAATCAACATACATTTCAAAAAGACATGTTTGATTTGGACTCCAGAGAGAAAAGAACCCTCTCCAACATGAAATCCCTACCGTTGAGAAATGTAAAACGGGAGACAAAAGAAAAGCCAACACAAATCTAAGCCCCAAATTTGAGAACGTTAAGATGAAAATGGGCATGACTAAAGTGAAGCATGAGATAGTCAAATATGGGAACAAATTTGCCTTTAGTTTTGTTCTAGACATCCTCAGGCAAAAAATGAAATAGTGGCCAACAGAATCCTGAAAACACAAGAGCCTTACAGACCTAAATAAAGAAAGAACTATTCAACGGACATGACGCAAGGTAGAAAGCATTCCTTTCCTCCCGTGATAAGCACTGCGTCCAATCCTGGCTTCTGTGTGAGACAGCAAGGGTGCGAGTGTTTATGTTTTGTTTCTCCATGCCCCTTCATCCTGAAACTGTATCATTAATAAAACCTGTGTGAAATATGTTTATGCACTTTAGTTTCTGCTGATGGCATGTGTTTTCGTAAGAAATTGCCCCTCTCAGCATTTTGTCCAAATAATGAAATGAACAGAAAAAGGATCTGTAAGCTGGCGTTAACACAAGAGAGGAGCAGGGCTTTTAGCCTTGAGAAACCTGGTTTTGAAACCTGGTTTCTACCTCCAGAACTGCCCATCTTGATGAAACACTCATCAAGCGCCACACACAGTCAAGTCCTTGACTGCAAAAGCTTTGTCTGTTGGGGAAGACTGATAACGGAGGTCAGAAGCCAACAATGAAAAGTGCGCTTCAGTTCAAGGGGATCAAGGAGGTGAAGCAGACACAAACATACTTAAGACAACTTCTAGAAGGATTTATAAGAACTGCACAGAGCAGTTAACTCTGGGGATTGGGGAGAACAAGGACTTTTGCTTTGAACTTGAATGTGCTGTACTATTTGAATTCTTTATCTCAGACATTATGGATTTGAGGTATGATTTTTCCATATTTAAGATTTCCCGTTACAAAGGGAAAATGTGACAGTTGTTTCATTTTCAGCTCTTCCTAAAACACTAAATAACAGTAATTTTTAAAGAAGGCATATGTTCATAAAAAAGTCAAACAGGAGAAGATAACGGAAATAGGAAAAGTAGACAAACCAGGTCAACAGAACTTAGGAGCTGCCAAGAGCCGAGCCCCTGGGTAGGAGCTTGGGGATGTTCGGGTAGAACATTAGAAGGCAGAGGGTCAATTCACTGCAAGGCTGTGCCAGATGTGGTTAGAACACTAGGAAGAGAGGTCTATCTTCTAGGGAGGTTTGACCAGAGGCTTCTGTGTCTGAGAACACAGAACCCAGCTTGACGAAGTGGCTGTGTAAATTCCGTACGAGAAATATGAGACCTTCCCTTGCCCTCCTCTCCTAAAGGAAGACTCCCAGGCGTGGGCAGTCAACCCCAGACCTGTACCCCAACCCCACTGGGTCAGGAGACAGGAGGAGTCCCCTTTGGGGAAAAATGACCCACATGAGAGAAAAGACCCGTAGAGGCCTGCCAGCGACCAAGCCCCTCACCAGAGTCTCCAATTGGCTTTTTAGTGTTTTCTCTTAAACAGGAGCAGAAAAATAAGGGTCGCTTTCCCTTGAACAAACTCCCAGCATGCGAGTTACATCCAAACAAGCCAGCAGATAGAGAGGAACTTGGGGAAAACAAGGGAGAACACAGGAAAGAGAAGAAAAACTGAAAAGGAAACAGGGACATCCTCACAAAGGTTTTTTAAAAAAATGGCATCTGTGAAACAGAACAGGATGCTATAAAAAAAAAAAAAACTGCGCAAACAAAAAGATTTCTTAGAAATTAAAAATGTAACAAATAAAAATTCATAAGGTGGGAGATACAACTGAGAAAATCTTTGAGAAAGCAGACAGATAAAAACAAAAGTGACAGAAAACTGTAAGAAAATTAGAGCCTTATCCAGAAGGTCCAGTGTCTAAATACTCAGAGGCCTATCAAGACGGAAAACAGAAAAGAACTGTCAAGGAAATTATCAAATAAGTAACACAGGAAAATGTCTCCAATGTGAAATCACCAGTAGTCTGCTTAAAAGAGCCACTTGATACCCAGACTCATATGAAGATACAGTGCTGTGAAATTTCAGACTACTGAGAAAAAGCCACCATCCTTAGGAGCGTCTAATGAGACAAGAAAAAGAGGTCATATGTTACAAAGGACTGGGAATTAGATCAGAATGGCTCTTTTGGCAGGAACACTTAGACATTAGCAGAGGATGGACAACGATCTCACAACTCTAAGGAAAATGATTTGTACCTTAAGTTTTCCATTCAGCCAAATCATCAAATCAATGCTAAGAGTACAGTTAGGCACTGTCAAATGTCTCCCCAAACTTTTTCCCTCTGAAGTCTTAATAAAGAAGCTGATGAGACATTTTTCAGCAAAATGAAGGCGTACACTGAAAAGGATGATCCAGGAAACAAAGGATCCAACACAGGACAGATGTGAAAGGAATTCTCAGGGAGACGGGAAAGGAAATGGCAGAGAGCTGCAAGGCGGCAGGCCGGGAACACAGCTGCCAGAGGGAAGAGTCCACAGAACCATTTTAAGCTAGTACGTCCCTGGCGTGGGCCAGTGGATTAGGGGGTTTACTCTCTGTCACAGTCTGAGTTTAAATTAACAGGCTCAAAGAAAACAAAGCAAGTCAAAAAAAAAAAAAGACACTCTTAATAAACAGGAGGAAAAAAACAGACAAGAAATGTAATCATCACATATTAGACTCAGCTATGAACACTATTTATACAGTTATACGATGTAAATATCAAACTGAAAATTGTGATATAAAACATACGAGGAGGTTGTGGGGAGAGTCTTTGGTGTGTGTTGTGGGGAGAGGCTTTGGGTGGGTGGGTGGGTGGGTGTGTGTGTGTTGGGAGCTATGAGGGGAGGATTCATGATAGCAAACTTAATCCTTATTTTCCATAACTTGAAATAGATAAAACCAAAAACTAAAAAACAAACAAACAAAAAAACAGCAGTAAACACAGAGTACTAAAAATCTGGAAGCAAACATTGGAAAAAACAGACAAAGCTGAAAGTGATTAGCTCCAAGGAGGGCTGAGGCACTACAAGCCTTGAAGAACTGACTTAAAATCACATACATATCCGACCTTGATAAAAATAAAAATTAAATGCAAAATAAAAACAGTCTGACTTTTATATGAAGGCTGGTATTTTCTTTTTTTCTTTTTGAAGGCCAGTGCTAATTAGTGAAGCCAACCGGGATGTTGGGCAAGTTCATTATTTCTCATCAGCGGCCACCAATGGTGATTCGCTCTGCTCCTCGGACTTCTTTCGCGTGTTTACCTGGGCTTCTTGGTGGGGGGTGCGCCATCACTGAAGAATCCCAAAATCTTGTCTATATCCGAGGCCTGGCTCCCTGTGGAAGCCATCCAGTTTCTAAAACAGATTAAACACCATGGACCACAATTAGATGTGTAAAGTACATTATTTAAAAGAGCACATGCATTAAACAGTTTTTAATAAGCTATACATCCTGAAAGCGATTTAGAGGTATAACTGGCTTAACAGAAACTCATTAATCAATGAGTGTCCCAAACTTATGGGATTAAATTCATCCAAAAGAAAGTGACCTTGAAATCAGGGTTCTGAAGCTCTATACTGTTATCTGACATACATAGCTAAATATATGTTCTGAAGGCTCACCCACACTCCCCCACCCTGCTTCAAGAACAAACAGAACAGAACCAGAGCACCATCAACGCACGCCAACCAGCCATCGCTTTGTGGAGCCTAAGAAATACCTGCTATTCTACCTTGAGACAGGTCTGGGGAAGACATGGGAAAACCCATGGGCGATTGTGCTACACACCCCATATTACTAATATCCTTTACTATCACCTAAGGAAATCACCGGATCAAGAACAGGATAATCAACACTAATTTGCTGACTGCTGGACACTCCCTGTCTCTGAACAACTGGTTCCTCACGGCGGGGAAGCATACTCTCAAGCTAAGCATATGCTTACTCTTTCCTTAACAACGGTTCTATAAACTTCTGTAATCTGGACAAAGTACACTCACATAAAAAATTGAGAAAGGCGACTTGAGAAAGTAAAATATAGAGGGAAGTAATTTAATGTTTATTAAATTAAGTCCAATGATTAATTCAGCTACTAAATCAGAGTTTTAACAAACTCTATAATAATGCTTACCATGTGCCAAAGACGATTTACAAATATTAACTCATGCCACCCCCATTATCTTATGAAGTACCACTATCGCCTCATTTTAGTGATGAGAAAACTGAGGCTCAGGAAGCTCAGCATGTGCGTGTTCAGTCACTAAGTTGTGTCTGACTCTTGGTACCATAATTCAAACCAAGGCGGTCTGCCTCCCAGGCCCGCGCTCTTAGCTGCGCTATTACAACCTAAAAACATTGTCCAAGTATTATCTTCTCATCTCCCCCAACCCCATTTTTAATATGCAGTTCAAAACCATCAAAGAAGGGAGCTCCCGCATTCTAGAAATCTAAAAACCAAAGCCCACATTCAGACTCAGCTGAAGTGGCTGTGACGCTTTAGAGCTGCTGCGTGGCGAGGTGCTCTGCCAATACAGGTAAAGCAGTCAGTTACGTTTAGGCGCTGAAGGAAATCATTTTTTCCAGTGATAAGCATTACATGTTACAAACGTCCCAGCACTAACAACTAACCAGAACCCCAGATCAGTCCCATCATTCTCCCCTGGAAAACGTACTTGTTTTGCTGGATTCTCTTTTCTGACAGATGGTCAATTCTTGGTGTTGACACCTGAATACTAAGCTTTTCCATTTTTTTTCTTTACAGAGTCAACTATCCCCAAGGTCCATTCCATCTACATAATTTATGAGAATTAAATATGGCCAACAGCTCTTGACAAGTGGTTACTGGAATGTTCTGGGTCCTTTTACTTAGGAACTAAATGCGAAGTAATTCAATATGCCTGTTATATTTGACCACATACTCATTCTGTCTTCTAACATTTTTTCTTCAGTCTGAAAGATGTCTCATATGATACAAATTACATGTACATCCCAGTGACATCTAAGCATAAGCCATATCTTATTCCTTCTAGAGTGCAATTTCAGAAAAAGTAACTCTAGTTTAGCATTTACCCTAAACTATGTGCAGCTACTGCTAAAGAACTTCTGATTGTGAAAATCTTGCAATTCCTAACATGCATCAACTAGTTCACACGTTAATTTCTTTAAGTGATCGCCACTGGAGTTTTCATTTCAGTGGGACTTAGCAGAGGTGGGGAAAAGCTTTTCTGCCATAAGAAAACAAAGGCCGGTGTCTTCATTACTCCAATTACTGCTAAGCTACTGAAAAATCCTTCAAGGCCAACAGAGTTCAACAAAATAAAAGATGCTCATCAAATGCCAAGACAAGTAACCTTATTAACAAAAATTTTAAGGCCCAAATCCTCATATCAGATAGGATACTTTTACTTCACAATATGTCAGCTTGGCAAGAAATAGGATGCTTATATCTGGTGGATGAAAAAGGGAAAAATTGAGGCCGGTGTTCTACGAAAAATCCAGTAAGAGATATGGAAAAAGGAAAAAAAAGAAAAAGAATTGGCTATATGAATGAAATTAAGATTACATAAGACAGCAGTTATAGATTTGAAAACATGAGAGAATTCCAGAAGTCCCTGCTTGTTCACAGCATTTTGCTTCTAGAAAAATGGCAAAATATGGCTTCTTTTTCCAGAGGGATGAGAGTGGGGTCTCCCACCTGCTCTCCTTATGCTGATCTGGGGGTCTCCCTCTGCTTCTAGCGTGTGGTCTTCAGCTCTAACCAACCACTGATATCACAATGAACTCAGAATAATATATTTTCAGATACAAATGGATGGAATAAAAGAGAAAAGTTCTAATCATGACATTTTTGCCTAGAAACAAAAGATGTACAAATGACTAGCTAGCGAAGGAGGTCCTTACTTGGTCTAAAAGATCAGTTATATTTATAGCAAGCTTTACCCTTTTCTATTTAAAAGTATAAACAAATAAAACAGTGACTGGAATAGACTGGCTTATTTCTCCAGCATAAACATAGAAAAGGGTTAACTGTTTTCTAAGGGAAAAGATAGTCATCCTCTGATTTGGAAGAAACCAAGCCCCTCTGATTGTGGCTTTTGGACTAATTCCAACACATCTGTTTTTTTAGAAACTATGGGGAGAGGAAGGAAGGAAGGGACAGGCAGTGTAAGGTACTACAAGAGGGCACCCAATGAGCTTGCGGGCAATTAACAATTCACTGAAACAGGTTAAGGCAGTTGATGAATTCAGTTCTACTGGAGACTGCAGCCTATCCTATCTATTTTGTATAGAAAGAAGTTGCCATTCTCATCCTTCTAATTCACACAAAGAAATGGAACTGATATATAAGAGCTGTATGTGGAATCTACACAAATGGCGTAGATGAGCCTATTTTCTGGGCAGGAACAGACAGAGATGCAGATGTAGAGAGAGGACGTGTGGACATGGGAGGTGGCGGGAGAGGAAGTGAGAGATTGCGACTGACATACATACCCGGCTCGGATTAAAGCAGGGAGATGGTGGGAGCCCTCTGCATAGCGCAAGAAACTCAGCTCTGGGCTCTGCGGCCACCTAGAGGGGTGGGACGGGGCGGGGCTGGGAGGGAGGAGCAGGATGGAGAGGACACACGTATACATAAGGCTGATCCACAGTGTCACAGCGCATACTAACACAACGTTGTAAAGCAACTATACTCCAATTATATATATATATACATATATGAACTGCATTTAGCTGTGCCTCGACTGTGAGTCCTCTGTGTACCCTAGTCTTGAAGTCTTTCCTTTACCTCTGGTTAACTTAGTTTGCTCCTACTTTTATCCCTAAATTGCATGTGACCAACACCCTCTCCCTTCTGTCAGATGAGACCTGTATCACACTCATTTCCTGGAAATTTGCTTTAATACAGTCACTGATAAAAGGACAGATTCATACTACTTATTCTTGGGATTTCACCAGTAAACAATGACCCAGCAATGAAAAGTGTGAGAATGAACTCATAAGATACAGGATTTCTGGAGAGACTTTCAGGATTGAGAGGTATAATCACAAATTCTAGAAAGCCTTTAAACTCAAGTCCCAAAATAAACTACACTGATATTCTAGGCTCAAGAGCTCAGATGTTGTTTTTATCAGTTATTTTCAATTATAAAACCAAAGTAACACAGCATGTACGGGGAACAAAACTGTTTCAAGAAGGAGTAATGGAACATCCAAATTAAAATCTGATTTGAAGTAGAAGGTGGTGATGAATGTCGATGGTTTTACTGTGCAAAGAATGATAACTGATAAATTCCTTCTGTGTCACTGCTTTCCCTCCTGTGCAGTTTCCGAGAAGGTACATGCTGAAAACAATGACACATGATGCTAAACAAGGAGGTTTTAAAAATATTTCATGAAAAAATTGTCCACATCCAAGTAGTATGATCGTGCAAACAAATTTATCACAAATGACCTAAACAATTCATTAAAAGTGAGAGTAAATAAATCTTCAAGGGTAAGACTGGACACTCTAGCCAATCCTGAAAAACCGAAGTCCTCCTCCCAATGAGGCAGTATGAATTATGAATGACTGTGCCCCAGCTGCTTACTTCTCACGAGAACAAAAGGACAGCGAACAGATGCAGATTCCTCAAGGCTGGGCGGGCCCACAAGCTGTCACCATTATAGAGGATCTCTCTCAGAGCTGGAATTTGACAAGTCTTAAAGGGAAGATTTTCCTGTCGTGACTTAAACAGCAGTGATTTAAAAAAAAAAAGTTAAGTTGCATTTTGACATACAGCTTGGCAAATGTTATGATCAAAAACCTCAAGTGTAGCCGGATGTTAATAGTGATTAAGTGCATTAGTCAACACCAGGTTAGACGTCTCAGAGGTCCCCACATTGTGGCCATGTAACCCAAACCCCATTTCACACCAAACCGAGGACAGAACATAAGAAAGATGAACAAAGTAGATCTGTCTTTGCATGGTGTCTTAAACTGTAAAAAAAATTGGGGTCTTATGTTTAAAACTCAGTTATCAAAATATACAATCAAGAGAGATTTAGGAATAAGCTTGCTTTGAGTACAATCTTTTTATCCTGTCATTCAACAAATCAAATGTCTACAAAACACTTGAACTTCCCACTCAAGATGGCACTGGAACTGGAGGCCTAAAGAGGTCGTGGCATTTCCTTTTAAAGAAAAAGAGGGTGGGCAATTACATTTGGGGGTGGTGCACACAGAGTTCTGTTTTTTTAAAAGGGAGAAAAGGCCTTGCCCATTTTTTAAGGGCCCTTCTAACTCTCAGTTACACTAACCTGGATCACTTTCCTTTTTTACTGCAAGATGAAAGTAGAATGTTTCACTTCAGAAAGTCAAAGACCTGTGCATCTTAGCATTTTCTTTAGTGACCATACCTCAGCTTCAACTTCCTAGGAAACTAGGTTAGAAACAATGAACAGCAATTATGCAGAGAGGACTCAAGTATGAAAAAACCATGACAAATGGGGAAAGGAATCTGTGAGAAAAAATTTTAGAAACCACGAAAGGATACTCTGAAAACTAAAATTCAGAAACACGAGAAAACATCAGTTCTGTCTTCCCAGTGGTAGAGAACCCGCCTGCCAATGCAGAAGACATAAGAACTCGGGTTCAGTCCCTGGGTCGGGAAGATTTCCTGGAGGAGGGTATGGCAACCCACTCCAGTATACTTGCCTGGAGAATCCCATGGACAGAGAGGCCTGGCAGGCCACAGTCCATGGGGTTGCAAAGAGTCGGACACGACTGAGAGACTTAGCAAGCACACATAGCTGGAACACCTCAAGTATCTCACTGGATAAACTAAGGCTGGTTCTTTACAATTAGTATCATGCATCCAAAACAAAGGTGATACGCAATATACACAACAATATAATACACTTGATACGCGCATGACTTTGACAATATTCTACTGTATCAGGCATTGATTAGGACTGGAAAGGAGCAGAACCCTGTGCCTAAACCCCTGCCCCCACCTACCCAAGGACAAAGGTCCCTGCCTACTGTTTGTAGAGAAGCTGAAGTCTCCCAGGCCTCCCTGAGTCACAAAGGAGCAGGCTCAGGCAGCTCGAGATGAGGACAATAGAGCCACAGAGGCAGTGCGAGCTGCACATTCCTGAGGTCCTGTACAGACCAGACTGTGGCTGTGACGTAAACGGCTCCATCTTGAGCAGTACTGAGTCTATGGTGAACAGCTCCAAGGAATGACCCTAAGAAAATGGGATTAACCCTACTGTTCATAAGCTTGTTCTGCTTGTTTATGTAAACAGGCAACAGTACTGTCACCAACGGACCCACGTGGACATCTGCTCTAAGGAACTGCATGTCAGCAGCGGTCAGACCTTCACCCATGATCCCACAGAAACAGAAGGATGTTCTCACAAGTGGGGATTTGGAAGCAGCTTTTGGCAGGAAAGAGCTCTCTGCAGGAGGCCCCTCTTAGATCAGGCATCCCCATGCTCTACTCATCTCTGGCCCCAGCACACCTTTCAAATCTTCTTGTCTAATCCTGATCTCTTGGATCTTTTTGTATATCAAAGGAGTAGAAATTAAGAATAAGTAACTAACAGATGACGAGATCTCCTCCCAAGCTTCTCCTTCAGCTTTCCCAGGAACACACTGTGAACACGACAGGATCTGAAGAAAAACCACAGGAATCCCCTGGTGGTCCAGTGGTTAGGATTTGGTGTTTTCACTGCCATGGCCCAGGTTCAATCCCTGGCCAGGGAACGAAGAGCCTTCAAGCTGCAGAGCCGGAGGTGGGGTGGGGTGGGCTGGGGGCGAGGGTTGGGGAGACAAGACTGCACACACAGAAGCACCCCGCTTCTCTCTCTCAAGGACTAACCGAGATGCCTTCCTTTTTCCCTTTAAAACCTTTCATGGCCAAGCAGAATCCTGGGAGATGGTTTCTGGAGGGACACTGAGCCTACTGTTTCTGCATACTGCCAACATTCTGATTAGCAGTAATTTTCCTTTCCACCACCGTCTGTCTCTCTCTCAAGTACCGACTTCTGAGCAGCCAGCAGCCGGCCCTGACTGGGGAACAGGACCTTATGAAAAGCAGCGTACCTGATTTAGGGTGCCAACTTAAGAAACACAAGGAAAATCTCACTGAGTTAAAGAACAGAAAACATAGATCACCAAATAAAAATGATAAAAGAATCTGGAGCTACTGAGCTTGAAAGAAAGAAGGGAGGTAACCAAATCTGCTCTAAAGTCCCTCAGACTCAGCCCAATCGTCACCTCCATCACCGCCCCTCTCTGAGACAACTGTGCCTTTGCCAATCTCTGCTATAAAACAAAGCCTTTGGCTTTTGAAATCTATTCACTGGAAGGGTAAATTTTCACCTTTTACTAAATGCTAGTTCATATGAGCTTGTGATCCAACATCAGTTTCTTATTTGAAGAAAAAAGAGATTTTTTTTGTTTGCTTAGCTGAATTTAAGAAACTTTTGTGTTACTTAGGAATTCCCTAATTCAAGTTAAGACATGAGTTGGAGTATTTATAGATTACCACCTGCAGAGCGCTCACAGGATGAAAATTCTTTCCCTAATGTACTCATTTATTTTGGCTTACGAACTTTCTGAATTTGACTGAGAAGCCTGTTCCGAAAAGGCAGAGGAGCTCCCTCCCTCCCTCTAGACCTGCAGGTTCCTCTACCCTGGAGCACTCTGGCCTAGGGCCTTCCTTTGTGTGGACTGTTCCTTTTGCTGATCTCCTCACCACCGCCATTCCCCATTGGTACAAGTTGCCAATCCTTTGCTCCACTGAGACCTTCCCAGTGATGCTACCCTGATCACTGTATTTAAAGCTGAAGCCTCCTCACTCCCTCCACCAGCTGCTCTACAATTTCATAGCATGTACTACCCCCAGCACACTAATTATACTTATTAGTAGTATAATAAAGATACTAATTATGCTTATTAATTGCCATCCACCTCCTCCCACTGGAATACAAACTCCTCAAAGGGTAGGGATCTCAGTTTAGCTCACAAGCATCCTCAGATCCCAGACCAGGGCCTGGCACAAGACGGGTGAGCAAATACTTCCTGAATGAACTAACTGAAATGTAAGATGTTGCTCATGATCACAATTACAAGAAAGAAATTTATTGTGCAACAGACAAAGCATTTCCAATTAAAAGAAACGTCCTATTACTGCTTTTAAGGCAGTCAGGATCATAAAAGGCTGACTTCTTTTTAAAATGGAACAAGTAGGAAAAGACAAATTCCTGTGAAAATTGTGTGCACGGTAAATCAACATTCAGACTATATCACTTTTCAGATACACTAACAGTCAGAACAAGGGTTGAAGGGAATCTGATTCCAGCAGGCAAAAGGATTTCAGACCTCAAGTTTTAAGAACACTCTCCAACACTAACTGAACATTTTTAGATATATATCATCTTATTTTTATAACTCAAGTTTCTGATATCTAAGATGTAAACTGATTATTTACTTGGCTGCATGTTCCCTGACCAGGGGTTGAACCCAGATCCCCTGCATTGAGCTAGCAGAATCTTAACCACTGGACCACCAGTGAAGTCCCTAAACTGATTTTTAAGGGTGGATTCTTAATGCAAGAACTCTTTCTGGTAAACAACTCAAAGATGTCAGTATTTAGGGCTAAAAATATCTGTTTCTTGGTTGGACCAGTGTTTGGGGGTCTACCTTGCAGTGCAGAGGGCGCCGGGTGGACTCCTGGTTGGGGAGTCAACCCACATGCCTGCATGTGCCGCAAATTGAGACCTGACATAGCCACGTAAATAATAAAAGAAAAATCTTAAAAAAAAATCACTTTTATTTACTATATTAAATCTAAAGTACTTTACAAATAGAGAAGAAGAAAGGCTTTTGCAACAGCAGAACGGATTTCAAAACACAAACTGGATTAAGTCATGGCTTAGAAATCACTCAATGGCTTCTCTGTATTTAATAATATGAAACGCCTCATCCTGCCGGAAAGACGTGGCCTGGCCTCTGCAGTCTTCTCAACAACCTCCCTTCCAGCCCCCTGCCCTGTCCACACAGGACACACCAGCCCCGCCCCCAGCCCACGAAGTCTCCCCTTAGAAAGGCAGGTGCTCGCTGTCCTCGCTGAGCACCTCTGCCCCCCGCCGTCCCATCCCTGAAGTCTCCCCTTCCCACGGAGGCCTATTCACCTTTCTTAACCTTGCCCTCAGCACCAGTTTCTGTCATACAGTAAGTGTTTACACAGTGGAGTAAATATTTAAATATTTACTGAATGAATGAGTGTGCACCCACCAGGAGTTAATTCAAAGTCTAAGAGATCAACTGATACTTTTAATTTTATGAGCTGTAAAAAAAAACCAGGGTGACTAGGTAAAGCGTGGTATTGTTTCTTTCACGCCAAATTCACTCTGCGAGGGACATGCGTCAGCTGCTTCAGGGTATGTTCACTCCCACAAATGAACGTGCTCACCTGCTCTGCAGGAGTCTTCTTTACCTTTCAGTTTTCTTTTTCCCAAATACATGAAAAAAACACAAAGATTACACAGTACCTCTACAAAAAGTCTATAGACTGTTTTATAAAACAAAGTTACATGCAGAGAATTCTCAGTCCAGAGGTTTCCCTCTGGCCTGAACCACATATATTCTCTATATGCTGGCAGAGTTTAAAATGACAGTTATTGTATTAATTACGAGGTGTTGAATTTTCACGTTAATACCTGTTAAATGCTAAATGCCAGGCACTGCACTGAAACTAATACACTTATTACAGCATCCAGTTCACCGCCAACAAACTCCATGCGGCATTTATAGGGAGCCAAGCGTGGTTTTCTGCACTTTGGGAATGTTCACTCCTCTATGACGGAGCCACCACCATCACCCTACATGTCACAGATGTCACAGGTAACAGAGACACCAAATAGCTCGCTAGTACTCACATGGCAGTTACACACTAGACAAGGGACGCTCACCACAGATGACTAACACCATGCCCTTAAGGGCCATACCCTTGATAAGTCTCCACGTTTTAGGGGAAGTGGAGCTGTGAACATGTATATATATATATGTATATATACACACACGAGAGAAGACTCTACACATGGACATCACCAGATGGTCAACACCGAAATGAGACTGATTAAATTCTTTGCAGCCAAAGATGGTGAAGCTCTATACAGTCAGCAAAAACAAGACCAGGAGCTGACTGTGGCTCAAATCATGAACTTCTTATTGCCAAATTTAGACTTAAATTGAAGAAAGTAGGGAAAACTGCTAGACCATTCAGGTATGACCTAAATCAAATCCCTTGTGATTATACAGTGGAAGTGAGAAATAGATAAGGGCCTTGATCTGATAGAGTGCCTGATGAACTATGGAGGAAGGTTCATGACACTGTACAGGAGACAGGGATCAAGACCATCCTCATGGAAAAGAAATGCAAAAAAGCAAATGGCTGTCTGAGGAGGTCTTACAAATAGCTGTGAAAGAAGAGAAGCAAAAAGCAAAGGAGAAAAGGTAAGATATTCCCATTTGAATGCAGAGTTCCAAAGAATAGCAAGGAGAGATAAGAAAGCCTTCCTCAGTGATCAATGCAAAGAAATAGAGGAAAACAGCAGAATGGGAAAGACTAGAGATCTCTTCAAGAAAATTAGAGACACTAAGGGAACATTTCATGCAAAGATGGGCTCGATAAAGGACAGAAAGGGTATGGACCTAACAGAAGCAGAAGATATTAAGAAGAGGGGGCAAGAATACACAGAAGACCTGTACAAAAAAGATCTTCACGACCAAGATAGTCATGATGGTGTGCTCACTCACCTAGAGCCACATTCTGGAATGTGAAGAAGTAAAGTGGGCCTTATAAAGCATCACTACAAACAAAGCTAGTGGAGGTGATGGAATTCCAGTTGAGCTATTTCAAATCCTGAAAGACGATGCTGTGAAAGTGTTGCACTCAATATGCCAGCAAATCTGGAAAACTCAGCAGTGGCCACAGGACTGGAAAAGGTCAGTTTTCATTCCAATTCCAAAGAAAGGCAATGCCAAAGAATGCTCAAACTACCGCACAATTGCACTCATCTCACATGCTAGTAAAGTAATGCTCAAAATTCTCCAAGCCAGGCTTCAGCAATACGTGAACAATGAACTTCCAGATGTTCAAGCTTGTTTTAGAAAAGGCAGAGGAACCAGAGATCAAATTGCCAACATCTGCTGGATCATGGAAAAAGCAAGAGAGTTCCAGAAAAACATCTATTTCTGCTTTATTGACTATGCCAAAGCCTTTGACTGTGTGGATCACAGTCAAACGCTTTATTTATTTTCCACAATAAACTGTGGAAAATTCTGGAAGAGATGGGAATACCAGACCACCTGACCTGCCTCTTGAGAAACCTATATGCAGGTCAGTAAGGGCTTCCCTGGTGGCTCAGAGGTTAAAGCGTCTGCCTGCAATGCAGGAGACCTGGGTTCGATCCCTGGGTTGGGAAGATCCCCTGGAGAAGGAAATGGCAACCCACTCCAGTACTCTTGCCTGGAGAATCCCATGGAGGGAGGAGCCTGGTAGGCTACAGTCCATGGGGTCACAAAGAGTCGGATACGACTGAGCGACAAATTACTAAGCAACAGTTAGAACTGGACATGGAATAACAGACTGGTTCCAAATAGGAAAAGGAGTACATCAAGGCTGTATATTGTCACCCTGCTTATTTAACTTATATGCAGAATACATCATGAGAAACGCTGGGCTGGAAGAAGCACAAGCTGGAATCAAGATTGCTGGGAGAAATATCAATAACCTCAGATATGCAGATGACACCACCCTTATGGCAGAAAGTGAAGAGGAACTAAAAAGCTTCTTGATGAAAGTAAAAGAGGAGAGTGAAAAAGTTGGCTTAAAGCTCAACATTCAGAAAACTAAGATCATGGAATCTGATCCCATCATTTTATGGGAAACAGATGGGGAAACAGTGGAAACAGTGGCTGACTTTATTTTGGGGGGCTCCAAAATCACTGCAGATGGTGACTGTAGCCATGAAATTCAAAGACGCTTACTCCTTGGGAGAAAAGTTACAACCAACCTCGACAGCGTATTCAAAAGCAGAGACATTACTTTGCCAACAAAGGTCCATCTAGTCAAGGCTATGGTTTTTCCAGTGGTCATGTATGGATGTGAGAGTTGGACTGTGAAGAGAGCTGAGCACTGAAGAATTGATGCTTTTGAACTGTGGTGTTGGAGAAGACTCTTGAGAGTCCCTTGGACTGCAAGGAGATCCAACCAGTCCATCCTAAGGGAGACCAGTCCTGGGTGTTCACTGGAAGGACTGATGGTAAGGCTGAAACTCCAATACTTTGGCCACCTCATGCGAAGAGTTGACTCGTTGGAAAAGATCCTGATGCTGGGAGGGACTGGGGGCAGGAGGAGAAGGGGACGACAGAGGATGAGATGGCCGGATGGCATCACCGACTCTATGGACATGAGTTTGGGTGAACTCCGGGAGCTGGTGATGGACAGGGAGGCCTGTCCGTGAATCATGCTGCGATTCAATGGGTTGCAAAGAGTCGGACACAAGTGAGCGACTGAACTGAACTGAATACACACATACACACACACACACACACACACAACAGACACACACACACACACACACACACATATACTGGCTTTGTCAAAAAGTTCATTCGGGTTTTTCATGGTATGGGAAAACCCAGATGAGCTTTTTAGTCAACCCAATAAAATACATTTGTGCTAAGTTTATCATGCATGTATGAACAGATTAACACAGGAGATTAACAATTGTGTCTGAGTAAGACCAAGAATGGAGAAGGCAATGGCAACCCACTCCAGTACTTTTGCCTGGAAAATCCCATGGATGGAGGAGCCTGGTAGGCTACAGTCCATGGGGTCGCTAAGAGTCAGGCACAACTGAGTGACTTCACTTTTGCTTTTCACTTTCATGCATTGGAGAAGGAAATGGCAACCTACTTCAGTGTTCTTGCTGGGAGAATCCCAGGGACGGCAGAGCATGGTGGGCTGCCATCTATGGGGTCGCACAGAGTCAGGCACGGCTGAAGTGACTTAGCAGCAGCAAGAATGGAGAAGGCAATGGCACCCCACTCCAGTACTCTTGCCTGGAAAATCCCATGGATGGAGGAGCCTGGTGGGCTGCAGTCCCTAGAGTCGCTTCGAGTGAGACACGACTGTGCAGCTTCACTTTCACTTTCCACTTTCATGCACTGGAGAAGGAAATGGCAACCCACTCCAGTGTTCTTGCCTGGAGAATCCCAGGAACAGGGGAGCCTGGTGGGCTGCCGTCCATGGGGTCACAGAGTCAGACACGACTGAAGCGACTCAGTAGTAGTGGTAAGATCAAGAAAAACTTTACGGTAAATAGGTATCATTGTGATAAAAGTCAATGACATCATTAGGACTCATCCTCCTTTACCTTTTGGAAGCATCTAACACGGAATTCCATTCTCATCTCCGTTGGATGCTGTGTTTTCCTGGCCTTCCTCCCATTCCTGTAGGGGAAGCTCTTCTTACTCTGCCCATTCCCTGAATGTGGACCATCCTCAGGGCGTCTGAAGCTTTCCAGTCCACACTTTACCCATTCCCTCCTCTCCCCACCACATCTATTCCAGTGGCTTACCATGTCAACTAAATGCTAATGTCTCCCAAATCTGTGTCTTCAGCCCAGATCTTGCCTGTGTTTCAGACCCATGAGGTACCTACTCAGAGTTTCATTACACAGTCCTTCAAAACACAAACACACTTTTAGACAGTCCTATTTCAACCTTAAAGATCAAAGCATTGTTTGACACCCTGTTCCTTATCATGTGTTGGAGGTATCTGAGTGGCAGAAATAAGTTCTGGGTGATAGGATTATTGGTGATTACTTCCCCCTTTCTGTCTCAAGCACTAATACCCCAAGTATTTACTGATTCTGAAAGAACTGTCATCTACTTTAGGAAAGTTTTTGCGAGTACCTTCCCTGGATCAGTTTCAGTAATCCCTTAAGAACGAGAGAATAAGTGACCAGCCAGAACATAGGGAAGTGGCCAAGCTTATGACTGTGTGTGCGCTCAGTCATGTCCAGCTCTGCGACCCCAACGACTGTAACCCACCAGGCTCCTCTGTCCATGGATTTTCCAGGCAAGAACAATGGAGTGGGCTGCCATGTCCTACTCCATTAGGACCGTATATTAGCCGATATTCTTTTCAGGATTCTTTTCTCTTAATAAAAATTAACTGAAAAATATTCTCTTTGATCTGCAAATGAACTGAGAGATAAAAACATTGTTTATATCTGAAACTAGAATCTGAACGCTCCAGAAAGAGGCTATCATCTGCTTCGAGGGTCACTGGAGCTAGAATGGCTAGGCTGACTTAGAAGAAATAGCCTGAACAGCACTGCTTTGCAGAGCCAGTGGCATCAGTCTTAAAAAGTAGCCAGTGAAAATAATTGAGGAAAAAGCTGAGAGCAAAACAGGTTAGGAAGACCTAAAAACATACTTTCATAAAAAGCGAAGGAGGTCAATGCAAGACCGAGAAGTCAGAGGGAGCGACAACAGAGGGCTGGGCGGCCTGGGCGCCAGGAGGACACTGCACAGGGGTGGGGTGGGGTGGGGTGGGGTGGGGAGCATCTTTCTTTTCTGAGAAAAGGACTGGTCACGTGTAGGCACCTGGGGAATACGAAAGGGACAGTGAAGCAGAAAGAGCAACTGATCGCACCTGGAGAGAACGGCTGTGGGTATTTTCGTTTATAAGGAGAAAAGCAGTTTTCAGGAGGAACTTCTGGGGCAAGATAAAGCATCCTGGTTTCATGCTGATATCAATTCAAATAGTATTCTTAGGAGCTTGCCCCTGCTTCTACAGGATACATTTTCTTGTATGCAAGTCCCCTTCGTGGTTTTCTTTTGTTTTCAATTTTTCTTCCTTTGTTTATCTTAATGTTTTATAGAAAATTATGATGGGCCCTCTTTGGAGCTATTGTATCCATATGACAAGAATGGACATATGAAAAAGGATGAAAGGAAAAGAAAAGAAGGGGAGAAAAATCACAGAAATGACAGAAGAAAATGTCCCAGGATTGCAGGACATGAATTTTCAGAATAAAAGAATCCACTGTGGACCAAGAATAGCAGAAGAGGAAAGACCCACCCCAGGATACACCATCATGGAACTCCAGACCACCAGGGATGCAGGGACTGTCCTCAAACTCCCAGTGAAGGAGAAAAGAAAAACCGAACCAGCAGAACAAGGGTATGCAGAAAGGGTGTGACCCTCCACACCTCAAAAACACTTACAGACCCTGGGAAGTATAAGGACACCTTCAAAACTCTGAGAGAAAAGCACCTCTAGCTTGGGACTCGACTCTACTTCCAAACTATCGAACAAGTTTGTGGGCAAAATAAAGTCCTTCAGATGTTTCTTAGGACATAAGGACGTAACCAAGAAATGTGATGTCGTGGGAGCCAGCCCAGGAGGAGAGTAAAGGTCCATTTCTGAATGACACTGACAGGGAGCATTAAAGGGAGGAGGAAGGAGACTGCAGGCTCCAATAAAAAAATGGAAGTGATACATCTGAGCACACAGGTGATGTTGCTGGTCAGAATGTGATTCATACCTTGGAGCATCTGGAAAAAAAATTAACACAGGCAAGTGAAAAACCAGGCACTGGTGAAGCTACAGAGGGCCAGGCAGAGCAGGAGCACCGGGCTCAGCGGCGGAGGACTCGGGGCAGAGGTGCAGACATAGGGGTGCTCCCTGGGCAGGAGTGGGGGAGCGACACTGACTCCTGGGCCCCGACCCAGCCCTCACTGAGCCCAGACTCCTGGAGGAGTGACCTGCTGTGGCTTTCAGGCACCTCAAGCGACTCTTACCAAGCATGCCAGGGAAATGCTGACCAGGACACTGGGATCAGTAAACTCAGAATTGATTTGCTTTTCTCAGTCAGTTAACAGTGCAGCTCTCCCTTTAACAGCTAACGTAAGTTATTTTCATTAAACCAAAAATATCATTAGGGCAAATGCAGCATGTTCCAAACGTCAAAGATAAATACACACACACACACACACACACACACACACACACACACACATCCAATCGACATCTTTTTATATGGTCAATGAATCTATGACAAAGAAGAAAAGAATACACAATGGGGAAAAGACATCCTTGTCAATAAATGGTGTTGAGAAAACGTGACAGCAACTAGCAAATGACTGAAACCAAACCACTTTCTTACACTGCAGACAAAAACAAACTCAAAATGGATTAAAGACTGAAATGTAAGATCCGAAACCAAAAGCTTCTAGAAGAAAACACAGGCAGATCTTTGACCTTGATCTTAACAATTTTTTTTGGATCCGTCTCTTCAGGCAAGGGAAACAAAAGCAAAATAAACAAATGGGACTACATCAGTCTTAAGAAAGTCTTTGCACAGTGAAGAAACTATCGACAAAACAAAAAGGCAGCCTCTGAGTGGGAGAAGATACTGTATTTGCTTCAAGCAGAATTAAAGTCCAGTTCCTTAAAAAAAAAAAAAAAGATACTGTACTTGCAAACACATCAGATAAGGGTTAACACCCAAAATATACAAAGAATTCACACAACATCAAAAAACAACCTAACTAAAAAATGGACAGAGGACCTGAACATTCTTCCAAGAAGATACACAGATGGCTAACAGGCACATGAA
>SJYQ01026885.1:26995-42037 GCA_006410935.1 Redunca redunca
TCGCAGAGCAGGAATTGGAATTGACAGAGCAGAAAACAAGATACTAGATTAAAAGTTCCTTGGGTAAAGAGCCTGAATAAACATTTAATACGGTGCCAAGAGAGAAGGGGCCTTATCTCTCTTCTCCACTACTATATCCCAGCACTGGGAGAGTACCTGCAATATCAAAGGCACTCAATAAATATTTATTTTATGAATGAATCGCATGCAACTGCACTGTGCTAAGCATCTCACACCACTTAATCCTCCCAGCTACTCTGGGAGACAGGCACTATTCTGATTGTCCCCATGATACTGATGAGACAAATTGAGCCACAGGATGGTGTAAATGTCAGAGACAGCATTCAAACCCAGGCTGCCTGGCCCCTAAACCCACCCTCTTAAGCACTAGGCTATACTGCTCCCCTGGCTGTCTGAGTTAAGTCTGAGAACTCCCAGCACAGGAGTTTTGAGACAGGGTACATCAGTGGAGGGGGAGAAGGAAATGGCAATCCACTCCAGTATTCTTTCATTGAGAATCCTATGGAGAGAGGAGTCCATGGGGTCACAAAGAGTTGAACACGATTGAGTGACTCACACACACACACACACACACATCAGTGGAGGATGAATGACCTCTCTGGAAAGGACAAGTCTATAGGATTTGGATATACAGCAAAGCAGCCCACTCCCAGTCCACATCACCATCCCCATCACAACTGATTTGTCCTGGGCCCCTTTTCTCTAGAGCCCTGCTAAGTGTCTGGGTGATTTAATGTGCTAATCTGAACTAAGGCTTACTCAGCTACTCCCCTCCACGATGATCTTGCCCACCTCTGAAATGATGTAGCCATTGACTCTACGCTTCACTTGACACCAAGCACATAGTACATATGTATGGTCAGCCTTACTTCAAGCACATGTACTATGACACCAAGCACATCGTAAATATGTAAGGTCAGCCTTACTTGTGGAAAGAAGCTAGCTTTACTAGACTTCATAATTAGATGGTTTCTTAAATGGGAGGCATAATCTAATTATGCCCCACTGTTTTCATGCATCTGCCATCTGCACCTGACCCAGTGCCTAGTATATAATGGGTGACAGATAAATACTTACTGATGAGCAACAAGGGCTCATGTGTATCTCTTGGAAAAGCACATAGCTAGCTGCTTGAACAAGACATCCTGGACTTTCATATTCAATCTCATTTAGCATCATAACTGTTTTGAAAGAGTGCAGAGCACAGAAGAGTTTCCAAAGAGGACAGTACCAGTAGCAGCCCTATTCCTGAGTTTGGAAAGTAGGCCAATCCTGACTTGATGGGCTCCCCCTCATCCTGGTGGCTCAGATAGTAAAGAATCCACCTGCCAGTGCAGGAGACCTGGGTTCGATCCTTGGATTGAGAAGATCCCCTGGAGAAGGGAATGGCAACCCACTCCAGTATTCTTGCCTGAAGTTTTCCATAGACAGAGGAGCCTAGTGGCCTACAGTCCATAGGGTCACAGAGAGTCAGACATGACTGAGAGATTAACACTTCCACTTTCCCTTTTCCCATCTGTCCCCATTGCTCTAGAAACCCTGAGGAAGAAAGGCACCTGGCAAACTCATTCTAAAGTATTGGGTTGGCCAAAAAGTTCATTAGTTTTAAGTTAAAATAAAAGATGTATTTTCCTTTTCAAGAAATGTATTGAACAATGTATTCATTGAACAAACAAACTTTTTGGCCAACCCAATATAATTTAAGGCATGATCTTCCCCTTCATAAAAGCAGTGCTTAACTCACAGGAATGAAGCACTGCTGGTGGAATGTCAGGGATATGAAACCTGGGTGAAGCTATTTGGGACAGGCTGTTTTTCACCAAGGTTCTTCCAGACTCACTGAGAATATAAGACCTTCTTTGTCCACACTCGAATATCACACCCTATATATAAATCCACAAAGCCATCAGCTCCCTCCCCAGGTTTCTTGAGCAGCTTTCTCTTCCCTTTCTCTTCTCACACAACCCCTACGAGCAGTTGGTGCTAAATTGCATTTTCTGCCATTGCTCTGACAATTGCTGTGATAAGTCATATATCAGTAACTATAACAACAGGCTGTCACAGTGCTGGAGCTCTGCCTTTCTGGGAGATAGAAACAAGATTTGTTTACCTGGGAGCAGTCAGGGATGTAAGCAAACACAGGACTCCTAAAGGGCCTCAGGTCCAGCTGGGCAGGTGACTCTCAGGAAGGCACTTCTCCTATACACAGAATCCAAACACCTGACCCTTTTCACAGAGGCCCTCCCCTAGCTCACTAAAGGACTGGGAACAGCTGAGCTCCCTCAGTCTTGGCTGGATAAACTAGTGCCCTCTATGGATTTGCTGACAAAGAAGTTTGCCTTCAGGCTGGCAACCAGACACCCTTTGCTCGACCCTGGCCCCAGACCACATGCTCTTCTTCCTCTTCTAGCCTATCAAAAACTGCTCTCAAATGAAGACCAGAGGCTGGGCGTAAATGGCTGATACTGGCTTCAAGTACTGGCACTCATATGGACACCTGCATCTTTAATAGGGACCATATCTTAAATTTAAAATGGTAATGCTCTATCAGATAGAATTTCCTGAAGCAGACAATAAGTAGAAGACTGTGTGTGTGTGTGTGTGTGTGTGTGTGTGTGTGTGTGTGTGTGTGTGTTATTCTGTGGTCTTCTTGCTACTCTAGAAAACCAACCCTCTTGGGAGCATCCACTCCCTAACCTACAGCCTATTCCCTTAGGGATAGATGTTGGCCACCTGGGGGACTTGGGATTCCTTGGGGGTAAACACTCTGAAATAATTCTCATTATTCTCTGTAGTCTCTCAAAAAATGTTTATACAGAAGGTTTAATACAACCCATTTCTTGTCTATCAAACCTGCTCCCTTTACCCACTGAATCTTGGAACTGACAGGGTAGCATCATCAGCAGGGGAAGCAAATCCAGTTCCAGTCCCAAGAGGAGCCTTGAGTCCGTCTATGGTTAAAACTGGCTCAAAGATCAAGCTTTGTGCTTATGGAAAACTTGTCAAAATGAAGACGCCTAAACCCTGTTGCATCAGAGAAGGCAATGGCACTCCACTCCAGTACTCTTGCCTGGGAAATCCCATGGGTGGAGGAGCCTGGTAGGCTGCAGTCCATAGGGTCGAGAAGAGTCGGACATGACTGAGTGACTTCCCCTTCTCTTTTCCCTTTCATGCACTGGAGAAGGAAATGGCAATGCACTGCAGTGTTCTTGCCTGGAGAATCCCAGGGATGAGGGAGCCTGGTGGGCTGCTGTCTATGGGGTCGCACAGAGTCCGACATGACTGAAGTGATTTAGCAGCAGCAGCAAACCCTGTTGCATAACTACAGAATCAGAATCTTGGGGGTTTGGGCCTGGAATCAGCATTTTTATAATTTTTAGTTTGTATTGGGGTATAGTTGATTAGCAAACAATGTTATGATAGTTTCAGGTGAACAGCAAAGGGACTTGGCCATACATATACATGTATCCTTTCTCCCCCAAACTCCCCTCCCATCCAGGCTGCCACATAACATTGAGCAGAGTTCCCTGTGCTATATAGTAGGTCCTGGTTGGTTATCCATTTTAAACATAGCAGTGTGTACCTGTTCATCCCAAACTCCCTAACCATCCCTTCTCTCGATCCTTCCCCCACCCCCAGCAACCATAAGTTCATTGTCTAAGTCTGTGAGTTTCTTTCTGTTTTGTAAGTAAGAAATTGCACAAATGGAACCAGCATTTTAATAAGCCCACTCCCACCCATATCCAGGAAAGAGGTCTATGTGCCTCTCTGGATTTGTTCCCTACAGCTGTCATAACAAATTACTACAAACTGGGTGGCTTAAAGTAAAAGTATTCTCTCACAGTTCAAGAGCCCGGAAGTCTGAAATCCAGGTGTTGGCAGACTTGGTTTCTTCTGGAGGCACTAAAAAAGAATCTGCCCCATGCCTTGGTTTGTAGCTGTATCGCTCCAGTCCCTGCCTCCATCATTACACGCAGTTCTCCTCGGTGTCCTTCTTCTGTGTGTCTGTGTCCAAACCCTCTCCTCTCTCCTTGATAGAGACACCAGTCATTCGATTAAGGGCCCACCATAATCCCAAACTACCTCATTGTAACTTGATTACATCTGCAAAGACCCTTTTTTTCCATAGAAGGTCACATTCATAGGTGCCAGGTATTAAGACTTGAACATATCTTTTGAGGGGGATACAATCCAACCCACTACACTTTCAATGAGAAATACTAGTCTAGACAAGTGGTTTTCAAACATTTTCAGTCCCTGAAGAGCAAGCATAACTAGAAAACCACTGCTCTAGAAGACAGAATGACAGATTCTATTCCTGAGTTTGAGATGTTAGCCAGCTTATAGCTAACACACTGACTGACCTTGGGCAAGTCCTAAGGTCTTTTCCAAGTGTCCAGTTATTGAATCATCCTATAGCTCAATTTCCTCATCTATAAAATGAAGCTAACAATATGTATGCCTATTAATATAGAGGCCTGTTGTGAGGAAGAAATAACATAAAGATATATTAAAGTTTTTTGAAACAAAATTTCATGCTAGATAGAGTTCAGTGACTATTATTTCCAGCTTCACTCCATCAGTTTGACTTAGCCTGTGATGCTGTGCGGAGAGACCAGCTGGCAAGTGGCATTCACCACGAGGCACTGTCAGTACTACAGTGAAAGGGAGAGGCTGGTGAGCGAGCTGGCCCAGCTCACAGATTACCTCCTTCTCCCTGGCCTTGATGACAGTGGTCTCCCTTCTGCTGCCATGACCTCACAGTCATCACTCCTCATTCACTGGAGTCTACGGGTTTGAGCAACAGGGAGGTAGAGCTGCTGTCCTCTGCCTCAACAGCCCACCCAAGTCGTTTTCTTTCTTGGTCACTTGCGTCAATGCAGGCAGGTGGAAAGAGGCCAAGCCAACCTTCTCCCCATGGCCCACCCCTCTGGGCTCTGCCATAATTACTCATTTGTCTGTGGCAGATGGCTTCAAATTAAAATTGGTCTCAAAGATGAGTTAGCAAGATTAAGTCTCAACAACATGATAAGTTGTTTGTGTTTAGATTGTAGAAAATCAGCAACAAAGCACTCACTTCTCCCTTCCCCTATCTGACCCTTGGTCCCACAGAGAGATCACAGAGCATAGAAGGGACACTGAGAGCCTGGGAAAAGGTGACTGATGCATAGAGAGGGGTCCTACAGTTTCTGACCTATAAATCTCAAACACTCAATATGAGAGAAGAAAGGAGAGAATGGCAAAAGTCACCCTTGCTGTTTACAGGCAGCTTGAAGTGGTAGAAGGATCAGAAGCTTTGGAGTCTTAGTTGTTTTAGTAGGTGTGCTTCCTTGGATAAGTCACTTAATCTCACCAAATCTCAGTTTCCTCATCTGTAAATGGGAATGATGATGGAGCCTACTTCAGAGTACTAGTGAAAACTAAATGAAATAATCCATGTGTATTACTTAGAACAATGTTTGACATAGTGAATACTCAATATATGGGCAGTTGTACTATTCCTGTTCCCGCTAGTTGAAACTATGCTGATATTTTCTACTGCCTAATATCATTTACTCATTTTTAATATCCATTTATTTTGCTGCTCCATGTCTTAGGTGCGGCATGCAGCATCTTTAGTTGCGGCATATGAACGCTTAGTTGCGGCATGTGTGATCCAGTTCCCTGACTAGGGATCTTACCCAAGCCCCCTGCATTTGGAGTGTAGAGTCTCAGCCACTGGATCACCAGGGAAGTGCCTCATTTATTCATTTTTAAATATATATAAACATTAAATGGTGTTTTTCCCCCATAGCAGTAAGTTGAATTGGTGTATCACTATGCAGTTACAGAAGAAGGCAATGGCAACCCACTCCAGTACTCTTGCCTGGAAAATCCCATGGATGGAGGAGCCTGGTAGGCTGCAGTCCACGGGGTCGCACAGAGTCGGACACAACTGAGTGACTTAGCAGCAGCAGCACACAGTGGCTAAGAGTTCAGACTGTAAGACCTTAGGAAAGTTGCTTGTCCTAATTGAACATGTTTCCTTATCTGTGTAATGAGGTTAATATTACCTACCTCATCAGTTGCTGCAAGATTTAAATGAGACTTATTTTTTAACATCTGATACGCTTTGTGGCACATAGGATTCAATAATGATACTCATATCATTAGAATTAATACAAAATATTATTAACCCTTTGGTACCTGAATTGCCCAATATAACAGTAGGTATTTATCACTATAATAATCTGAATTACACCTTTAATTCTATGAGTCTCATTCCAGGGTCAAAGAGCTAGGCCAGAATCCTGGGTTGTGTCAATCAAGTCAAGAAAATAAATCAGCCACTTCATTGGAAGAAAATGTCAGAATGACCACATGGCAGCACATTAACCAAACTGATAAAGTGAATTCTCTCCTTTCCCATATCTGTGCTGACTTTCTGTAGACATTGTCTACTTCACTCACAGAGCAGAATCATAGAGTTTAGAGGTCATTTGGTCTGATGTGCCCAGGGTCCCTCAGCTGAGCCAAAACTGGCACAAAAGCTTCCTGTCTCTCAAGCCACTATTTGTACTCCCCTATGCTACCACCAAGGAATCATTAGAAGCAGTAACATTTACAACAAAGCTGAAAATCACCAAAACAGTTACACGCAGTGTCTATCTAAAACAACTCATTCATGACAGAATTCCAGCGAGTGATTCATTCTCTTTAGTTTGATTCAAGTTTCTAAGTATGTCTGAGTACTAATCATATGCCTCACGATAAAACTGAAAGACACAGTGAGTGCCTTCAAGAAATGGATAGTCCCATGGGGAGAAAATATATGCACAGGCTGTCCAACCCGTCCACCACTCCCAGTGGGCCTGGGCTCCTGTGTTCCAGGGACACAAAAGACTTAAGCTAGTGATGTTTGCCTTTCAGAAAGAAAAATGTAAACTTGGTCCCAAGTAAGCCAAGGGAACTAGCTGCATAATACTTCACAAGGAAAAACTCTGAAAGTATCTCAATAGCAAGTCACTAAATAAAAACACATGAGGTTTTTTTAGCCATGACTTAACACCCCCTGTCCCATCCCTTTCAGGGTTCCCACCAACTCAGGGCTTCATTCTGTGGCCTCAAGCTCATGGTTGTATGTGGCCCACATACACATGTCTAATTAGGGATTTTCCTGTTCTCCTCTGTCCCTGGGCTGTGTCTCACACGTATATATTATCCCCCACCTCCTCCTTCACATCACATGCATAGTTATCTAGAGGACAGTCATCTTCTGTCTCCTTTTCACCCCAGGTTCCTCACTGTTATTCATTTTTTTCAACTTATGGTTCCTGTCGCAAACTCAGTTCATGTGTGAAATATCAGCACAAAACTCAGCACTCTCCTCCCAGCTGTCCTATCCCAGAGCACCAAACATTGCCTTGTACTGATTCCTTTCCATACGCTAACAACAAACATGGCACAGAAATAGAATGGGGCAAGGAAATGTGTGTTACATTATCTAAAATGTGTGATGTGGATGATATGGAAGGCCAATCTGGTTACAAGTAGACAAAGAGGTTTCCGGGGAGGAGCACTTCAGAAAAGAAATAGGCTATAAGCTGGAAAGGAAGAAAGAAGGGGATGGGATACTCGTCAGAAAGAAGTGAATGAGCAATGACATGGGTAGTGGGAATGACATTGGCCAGTTCACAGTGGGTTCTGGAGTGAAGGGCTGGTGATAAAAGCCATGCCTGTGTCTCTCGTTACCCTCATGAGATTAACCTCATGGGGGAAGGCCCCAGATACCTCACTCAGAGTCAGGACACTTGGCCAGGTGGGTCTTCAGTCTTGTCAGACACAGTGGTTCTTGAGTCCCTCTTCTCATCTACCCTCCTTCTTTATCCTCTGATCCTAGTTGTAGTCAAGGAGAATGAATCTATGGCCACCCAGGGGCCTTTTGGACAGGGATGCCTCTCAGCAAATTCTTGTGAGGAGCTGGACATACTGACCTTTGGCTCTCTTCTTTTATCTTCTTCCTCAAATGGCACTCTCTCCCTCCTCTCTTCCACCCCCTCACTGTACTCACAGGTCCAATATCTGTCTCCCACTTTAATCTCTTAGCTTGACAGCTCTCTTGGTTTCCAGGATAGCATGCCTATCTGATTCCCCCTCCCTCTCTGACCACTGTCATTCAGTCTCTTTTAAAAATCCTTATCTTTTTATCCCTTTGATATTGATGCTGTCCATAGTTCTGTGACTTTTCCCTTTCTAGCCCATTATCTATTAGGAGATCTGTAATTTATTTTCCAAATTTCAGAATACATTTTAAATGTACCACAAACATTTAAATACCCTATGTCAAATAATATAAGTAAAAATACTAATTTAGCACTTACTATGTGCCAGGCATGAATCTAAGTACATAACCTACATTAACTTATTCGATACAACCATCCTGTGGTACAGGATAATACTATTATCCACTCTTACAAATGGGGATATCAAGGCATAAAGAGGTTAAATGATTTTCCCAAGTTCATACAGCTAGTAAGTGCAAACCTAGACTCAAACCTAAGCAGTCTGGCAGCAGAGCCTGTGTTCTTAATCCTTGACCAGCCTCATTTTGCCCTCCAAATCCTCTTCCTCATTCAGTGAATCCTTTCTCAGGTGATGGAACCTTTACCCTTCCATTTATCCATTAAATTATCTAGATTTGAAACGTGAAAATGTCTTCATCTTCATTCTCTCCTTCAGGCATCCAAACACAGTTGGTATGAAGTCCCTTTGAATAACTTAATTGAAGTGAGGAGGCAAACATATAAACAATGAGTCAAAGTACTGGGTTGGCCAAAAAGTTATTTCAGGTTTTTCTAAAAGATGTTACGGGAAACTTGAACGAACTTTTTGGCCAATGCAACATCGTGCTCTGAGAGAGAAGAAAGTGCTGTATATGTGGGAATAGACGTATCTAATCACCTCACTCAAATGACCACACTTGCTCTTTATTTTCTGTAGAATAAAGTTCAAAATACAGGCACAGGGTTGATAGCTTAAGAAAAGAGGGCTGGTTAATGACCCCCTCACACCATGCCAAATTGTCACTGATAATTGAGCCCTATGCTTCGAAGGATAGTGAAGCCACCAGACAAAACGGGATGAGGAAAATGGCTTTTTGTATCAGCAGAAAGCCTCTGGAGTCAGAAGAAGAGTCACCTCAGTGATCCAGGTGATTCATCCCAGATTCAGGGACCTAGCAATAAATGCACACTTCGTGACCTCTGGCAGGTTTAAGTGACCCCAATCTAGCAGTTGGTCTCTATTCTAAGAAGTATGTCAACCCTCTGAAGTCCCTGGTAGACGGAAGGTAATCAGTACATGATTACCAGGAGCTTGGATGAGGGAAATTTTCCTGGTTGCCCTCTCTATCAAGTGAATTGTTATTACCTGTCCATCAGTAAAGGAGGGCTGCGAGCCAGAACCTTCCAAAAAAAGTCAGATCAGAGAGGGAGAAGAAGTTGGTCCCACTTTCACCTGTTCCCCAAGAAAAGAAAGAAAAAAGAAAAGAAAAATATGTTATGACCCATAACAAATACCTCTGAAGCTGGAGAGTGTAATTTCTAAGTCCCCTTCTGATCTTCAAGGACAACCTGGAGTGATTTGATGTTTGTAACTCCGTCAGCTCCATTTTCCATAATGGAATAGTGGATAGAATTTGGGGGCTAAAAATGACCTCTCCTGATCTTCCAATCCATCCTGTTGTCATCAAATAGGAAGATTATTTTCTCCCTTTCTTCCAATGGGCCTGCACGGGGAAGGCTACTAACCCTGCTGAGACAGCTGGTGTTTAAGACAGTTTGGGCTTTGTCTACCCAACCAAAATGAATATTTGTCATCTTTACTTTCTCCGCTCCCTTCTTTCTGAACTCTCTGAGGTAACAAATTATTCTAGTACCAAGATCCAAGGTCATCAGCACCCTTCTCCACATCCATTTGTTTATTTTGGAGTTTTTTCTGTAAAAGTAATAATGTAAGAATTCAGTTCAGTTCAGTCGCTCAGTCATATCCAACTCTTTGCAACCCCATGAACCGCAGCATGCCAGGCCTCCCTGCCCATCACCAACTCCCAGAGTTCACCCAAACCCATGTCCATTGAGTTGGTGATGCCATCCAACCATCTCATCCTCTGTCATCCCCTTCTCCTCCTGCCTTCAATCTTTCCCAGCATCAGGGTCTTTTCACATGAGTCAGCTCTTCTCATCAGGTGGCCAAAGTATTGGAGTTTCAGCTTCAACATCAGTCCTTTCAATGAATACCCAGGAATGATCTCCTTTAGGGTGGATCTCCTTGCAGTCCAAGGGACTCTCAAGAGTCTTTTCCAACACCACAGTTCAAAAGCATCAATTCTTCAGCGCTCAGTTTTCTTTATAGTCCAACTCTCACATCCATACATGACCACTGGAAAAACCATAGCCTTGACTAGACGGATCTTTGTTGACAAAGTAATGTCTCTGCTTTTCAATATGCTGTCTAGGTTGGTCACAACTTTCCTTCCAAGGAGTAAGCGTCTTTTAATTTCATGGCTGCAATCACCATCTGCAGTGATTTGACTAGAACAGTATAAAAGCATGTGAAGGAAAACATCCCATTTCCCACTCTCACAAGTCCACTATGAATGATAAAGCTGTGTCCTCCTAGGTATCTGCATATTAAGCAGAAACAAATATACACAAACACATACAGACTTCTCTTCACAAGTGTTGTGCAATTGGTTTCTTTTTCCTTAACAATACATTGTGACATCTTTTCCTATGAGGATATTTATCTTTATTGTATTCTTTTAATGACAACATTATATTATACAGGCTTCCCTGGTGGCTCAGACTTCCCTGGTGGCTCAGACGGTAAAGCATCTGCCTAAAATGCGGGAGACCTGGGTTCAATTCTTAGGTTGGGAAGATCTCCTGGAGAAGGAAATCGCAACCCACTCCAGTATTCTTGCCTGAAAAATCCTATGGACCGAGGAACCTGTTAGGCTACAGTCCATGGGGTTGCAAAGAGCTGGACATGAATGAGCAACTTCACTTTCACTTCTCTGGTGGTTCAGCTGGTAAAGAATCCTCCTGCAATGCAGGAGACCTGGGTTCAATGCCTGGGATAGGAAGATCCCCATGGAGAAGGGAAAGGCTACCCACTCCAGCATTCTGGCCTGGAGAACTCCATGGACTATAGTCCATGGGGTCACAAAGAGTCAGACATGACTGAGCAACTTTCACTTTCAATACAAATTTGCCTTATTGGGAACTCCTGGGTGGTTAAGTGGTTAGGGCTTGATTCTTTCACTACTGACGGTGAAGGTTCAACCCCTGCTTGAGGACCTAACGTCTTACAAGCCATGTGACTGGCCAAAAAAAATGTACCTTATTTATTTAAACAGTCTTCTCTTAATGAACATTTAAATTGTTTCAAGGGTATTTAGGTTTTGATTTTCACTTTTCTAAACAATGCTGTGATGAATATCCTTCTGTCTATGTGTTTGAACACTTGAGTGATTATATTTGTAAATTCATAGTAATAAGATTTTGGAATCATGGAGTATGTGTATTATTTAATTTTGATACATACATATTGCCAAACTGCTCTCCTACCAACATCATGTGAAAGTGCTTGGCTTGCACATCCTTACAATCACAGACTGCAAAAAAAATCAAAGATTTTAAAAAATCTTTGCCATCTGACAGGTAAAAACTACTATCTCATTACTGTTTTACTTTGGAATTTCTTTTTCATGTAAGTGGTGTTTTACATCCTTTCATATGATAAGAAATTTGTATTCTGTGAATCAACTGTTAATTTTTTTTAGCCCATTCTTCTACTAGAGTCATCTTTTTCTTACTGTTTTTTTTCCTAAACTCTTTGTATATTAAGGTCATTAGCAATTTATTCATTCTTCAAAAATGTTCACCTTGATTTATTAAAAAAACAATCTACCCTGAGTTTTACAGCAACTCTGGAGCAAAGAGCAGAGCTCATTTCTACGCTCAATTTAACTTTTCTGTATAAAAGTATAGGTTTGTTTTAAGTGATGCTTTAAATGTCTTTGTGTCTGTCTCTGATGTAAGAGAGCTTGTATGAAAGGGTATTGATGCTTCATCACTTTTATTCGTAAGTTTCCAGTTTAGTGCTTAAGTATCTTTGTTCAAAGGAAGGAAAGTCTATATGGCTGTTTTAGCTAGAGTTTGACAAGTTGGAGGCACAGAAAAGAATGAGACAGGCCTATACTTTATGTACAAGAGAAGTCGAAAGGTGGCAGAAACAGGAAGAGGGGTTGGTCTTTAGCAGAGGAGTGAGTTCTATTATCGAGACAATGGCAAAAATCCATAAAATGCATCCTTTGCCCTGACTTTGTTGGCAGCAGTTACTTCAGAAAAGATGGCAAGTATCAAATTATATGGCAAATCATTTTCCTAGATTTCCTTAGTAGGGAGGAAACATATAAAAGGGAGGAAATGTGACAAGTCTATCTATATATACTCCTTCTGATCCAAACTCTCCAAATTGTCTACATTTATCTGATACATAGGATATTTTCCAAATACTTAACTTTGTTTGATGTTATGCTAACATAATCCTCTAGATTGAGAATGTGTTTGGGACACTGAGAGAGTAGTCTAAGACCAGTGTCAAGTAGGATGATCAGGCAGCCCTGACTGATATGCCAGAAAGATTCTTGATAATGCAGAGGCTTCTAGTGTCTTCTTGTCTAGCACCCAATAAAATGGCATTTAGCCTTGGAATAGAATAGCCTTAATAAGCTCAAAGACGATAAGCCTTCTCTTATCAATTGCCTGTTTAGGTTATTTTTTTCCCACTTTGATTTGAGAAGGGCTAGTCATTTGGAGAATTCACAAAAAGGATAAATCAAGCTTTCCTCTGTTTGAAGTAGGTGAACTGCAATTAGAGACTCATAATGTTTAAAGGAGGCTCAAAGAATAGAGGAAACCATGAGATGTCCATGAGAAGAGACTTTAAGCCTTGAATCATTCCAGACCACCCTAGAATATGACCACCTTCCACCACCACCACTTCCCCCTAGTCAAAGCCACAGTTACTTCTTACCCAGATGATTGTAGCTGCCTTCTAACTGATCTCCCATATAATCTAGTATACTAACAGCCAGTCACTCTTTTAAAACCTAAGATCATGGCATCTAGTCCCATCACTTCATGGCAAATAGATGGGGAAACAATAGAAACAGTGAAAGACTTTATTCGGGGGGGGGGGGGNNNNGGGGGGGCTCCAAAATCACTGCAGATGGTGACTGCAGTCATGAAATTAAAAGACACTTGCTCCTTGGAAGAAAAGCTATGACAAACCTAGACAACATGTTAAAAAGCAGAGACATTACTTTACCAACAAAGGTCTGTCTAGTCAAAGCTATGGTTTTTCCAATATGTATGAGAGTTAGAGAGTTGAACTATAAAGAAAGCTGAGCGCCGAAGAATTGATGGCTTTTGAACTGCGGTGCTGGAGAAGACTATTGAGAGTCCCTTGTACTGTAAGGAGATCCAACCAGTCCATTCTAAAGGAAATCAGTCCTGAATATTCATCGGAAAGACTGATGCTGAAGCTGAAACTCCAATACTTTGGCCACCTGATGTGAAGAAACAACTCATTTGAAAAGACCCTGATGCTGGGAAAGATTGAAGGCAGGAAGAGAAGGGGATGACAGAGGATGAGATAGTTGGATGGCATCACCGATACAATGGGCATGAGTTTGAGTAGGCTCCAGGAGTTGGTGATGAACAAGGAAGCCTGGTGTGCTGTGGTCCATTGGGCGCAAAGAGTGAGACACGACTGAGCGATTGAACTGAACTGAACAGCCAGAGTCACTCTTTTAAAACCTAAATCAGACCATGTCACTCTGCCCAAAGCCCTCCAAAACCCCTTTTCAAAGCCTTCAAGGCCCTGTATGATCTAGGCTCCTGTTCTTTCCCCCCATCTACCACTCTCACCTCACTCAATTGCTCCAGCCACACTCGCCTTTTACAGGAATGATCTAGTGTCAATGCCTTTGCCTGAAATGTTCCTCATTCAAGCACTGGGTTGGCCAAAATGGAAAAATCCAAATGAACTTTTTGGTCAACCCAAAGCTGCATGCCTGGCTCCCTTCCTTCCTTTAGCTATCTGCTTCAATGCTACCTTATCTGGCAGGTCTTCCTTGATCACTCTGTATAAAAATAGTTCCTCCACATTGCTCCCTACCTCTTGCTGAGTGTCAAGATTCTTCATAGCACTGAGTACTTCCTGACATATATGTCTGTTGTCTGTGTCACCTCTTCAGAGGACTTTGCTTATTTTATTCATTTTTGAATCCTCACAACAGGTTTTGGAACACAGCAGGTACCCTGTAATTTTTTAATTGAGATATGATTGATTTATAATAGTGATTTAGTTTCAGGTACACAAAACAGTGATTTGCTATTTGTATACATTGTGAAATGATCACCACAGTTAGTCTAGTTAATATCCATCATCACACGTAATTATATGCAATTGTTTTTCTATCTTGTGATAAAAATTTTAAGATCTACTCTAGCAACTTTCAAATATTCAACACAATATTATCTTTGCGACCCTATGGACTGTAGCCTGAATCAACCAGGCTCCTCTGTCCATGGGATTCTCCCAACAAGAATTCTGGAGTGGGTTGCTATGCTGGCCTCTGGGGGAATCTTCCTGATCCAGGGATCAAACCTGCATCTTCTGTGTCTTCTGTATTGGCAGGTTGTTCTTTACCACTAGTGCTACCTGGGAAGCCCCAATTTATCCATCACCACACATAATTACATACAACTGCTTTTCTTTCTTGTAATGAAAATTTTAAGACTACTCTCTTAACAACTTTCAAATATTCAACACAATATTAACTATTATATAATAATCATGTTGTACATTCCATACCCAGGACTTATTTATTTTATACCTGGAAGTTTGTACCCTTTGACCCTCTTCATTTTTTCCCCTTATTCCCCTACTCCCACCTCTGGCATCCACCAA
>SJYQ01026901.1:5956-18009 GCA_006410935.1 Redunca redunca
CCCCGCCCCTCTCCCTCTCCTGCCCCGCCCTGTACTCTCTTCCCCCCACTCTGCTCCTGCCAGCCCCTCGTTGTGATCCTACAGGGGCTCTTCTTTGCAGCGATGGTAAGTTGTTCTTTGAGGAACGAGGGCTAGGTGGTGAGGGTCAGCAAGTCTGTGCGCCCGGCTCACCAGCAAATCCAGGGACTCACCAGGTCGCTCAAAGGGAGCTTGGTCTACAGTGCTTCCTCCCGGTCTGCCAGAAACTTCCAATAAAAATAACATCTGAGACCTCACAAAATATGAAAAGATTTGACTTCTGAAAACAGTTTCAATCTGTTCAAAGTCAAAATCAATTTCTTCTGCCTGCCGGGCAGCCCCTTGACAGGCTGTAGGAATGTTCTTTGCTCCCCTCCAGGCTCATCGCAGCAGCAGCCCCAGCGGTTCAGCTCGTGGATTTGGGTGGTCGGGTTTATTATTAATAAGGGACTGTGTACAGTGGGTACTTGGCATGCTTGCATCGGCCCTGCAGCCCTCAGAGTGTGGTCTTGAGAGAAGGCAGGCTTGGCAGGCCGCATGTTGGACGCTGCTCAGGCCTCACCTATGAAGGAGATTCTTGTTTGTGTGGCTCACGGAGGCCCCGGCGTTAGCGTCTCCAGTTTGTAAGCATTTGAAAACGTAGGGCAGAGCTTCCGTTGTGTCGTTTCTTGGGGTTCTTTAAAAGATGAATTTCTTTTTGAATATTTCATTGAAAGGTTTGTTACATTTAACATTCATGGTGCTTTTAATTTTAAATTATTCTGCAGTTTTCCTGATTGATACCAGTTAATGCTATTGATTTGGTAAAACAGCAAATTCTTAGAGTTGATGGCAGTTATCATCTTATTCAGCATGAACACATGCTCTTTCATCTGTTTTATTTAATATAACCATGTTTAAGAATCTAAGGTACACTGTCTTTAAATTCATTTAAAAACGAAAAGTTCAACAGAAGACCTGTCTTTGTCCTCTGGACAGTTTGGAACTAACACAAGCGCATATTTCTCTCTGGTAGTTACAAGCACAGCCTGGGGGGCGGGGGGAAGGCACCCTCACTTGGAGAAGTTGTTAGCTTTGCCTAAAAATGGCTCAAAAGGGTGGAGATAGGGACTTCCCTAGTGGCTAGGTCCAGTGGCTAAGACTCCCCACGCCCAATGCAGGGGGCCTGAGTTCAGTCCCAGGTCAGGAAACTAGATCCCACATGCCACAACTAAGACCAAATAAATAAAATAAAAATAAATATGAAAAAAATGTAAAGGGGGAAAAAAAAGATGGAGCTAGAAGATGGGACACCGGCCCGCGAGAGCCTGTCCTGTCTGTAGGGTGATCACTCCTTCCCCAGGCGCTAACCTGGGAGACATGTCTGGTGGCACCTGCTTCAGGGACCACTGAGCCCCCGGCCTCTGCCCCCAGCAGGTGGGCCCCATCCAGAGCCCCTTTCCTCCTGGGTTTCCTTGAAAGCTTGTCCCCTGACTACCCCGACCCCCGGGGCAGAAGGCTGTCTGTGTCTTGCTTCCTCTGTCCCCGCCAGCTGGTGCACTGCTGGCACGCAGTGTATTCCCTGTAAGGCTGTCAGATGAATGAGTGATCATCCGCAGAAATTAATTTAAGTAAAAAACTCAAAACACGTGGACTCATTTACTGAAGGTGTTTTGTCACTGCCGGAGCCTTCGCTTAAGGTGGAGAAGTCTTTTGAGAGACGAGGGCCTGTATAATTAGAAGACGAGGAACAGAGCCAGCATCGTCCGTTCTGAGTTCTCTCTTGTCGGGGAAACTGCCAGATCTTTTTTATGGGGGAGGAAGTCAGGGTTTGGGGACTTGCATTTGTTTCCCTCTGTCTCCATGAGAGCCCAGCAAGGTGCCTGCGCCCACCCTGGAGCTGAACGAGGGCCTCGTGTGTCCATGGCAGCCCAGGGCCCGTCAGAGGCACCTCCTCCTGTGTGGACCCTGCAGGCAGCTCAGGGAAGGGGAATACCATCCACGTCCCGGCCTGGTGGGTGCCTCCGAGGTCCCTCAGTCCCGCCAGCGGTCGTTTGCCTGGACGGCGCAGGCGCCCCTGCCCACGTCTGGGCCCTGTGTTTATCGTGGGTGTGCCCTCTCTGCTGGCACCAGACGTCGGCTCTTGTTGCTCCTCGGAGCTCAGGAGCCCGTGCTGCGAGCCTGGGTTGTGGCTAAGCGGGGGCCAGCGCTTCCCGTGTGGCCCGTGCTGTGCGCTCTGCAGGGGCAAGTGCATCCGTGTTCACAGGGCTTCCTGGGCGTCGGGCCAGCTGACACCCAGTGAGTGGGGTCCTGTGCCCCGAGGACCCTGCTTCTCGTCGGCTTGGTTTACTCCTTTGGGCCTTTTGGACGGGCCTGAGGGTCCGCTCCTCGGACAGGCCCTCAGGTCGTCCTGCTGCTTGTCCTCCCAGTGGACTTCGCCCGAGCCCAGCACTGCAGCCAGACACCAAGCCCCTCCCTTGGCCCCCGTTTCTGCTGCCCCCGCCCCGATGGGGGTGTCCTGCAGGACTTTGTGTCCTGCTGTGGTCTGGTCTACCATTTGCATTTTGTCGAGTGTCCACCTGGGGCTGAGAGACCATCAGGAATGCCAGGGATCTGCGTGTTGGGCACCTGATATGCAGATTTCAGCATTTCTGTGAGTGGGATTTTTCAGACAAGACAGACACAGACAGGCTAAAAGTGTTCAGAATGGTCCGAGTCCAGCCCTGGCTGCATTTGGAGGGAGCCCAGGGAACCTTGCTCGAAAGCGGAGGTGTGATTTTACACCTCTGATCACTTCCCACCACGTGGTCACATCACCATTCCCTTGGCCTTTCGTGCTGGTCTCGCTGGGTCTGTAACGCGGTCTGGGCTGCTCTGCCAGGCGGCTGGCTCACCCACTGGCACTTCACACATGGAGCCTGGGCGAGCCTCGCTGCTCCGGCGATGGTGGATTGTCTCCTAGGACACCAAGAAGGCCTGAGGCAAAAGCCCCGAAGCCCCAGTGGACCATCCAACATGCACTCAATGTCGGGCACTTTCCTTGTGCCTTCCTGGTGGATCTCGTTCAGGTCCTGCTGCAGCGTGGACGATTCTGTTCGTAGGGAGTTCGTTCTGCCTGACCCTCGTCCACGGCACCCTGAAGTCTGTCGTGAAATAGCCTCAGTGGAGTGCTGCCTTTAATGTGAACCTATTTATGAAAACTCAACACAAGAAAAACAAGGATAAAATGAAACTGATTATTTTCCCAAACCAGTGTAAAGATCAATTTCAAAACTTCCAGGAAATCGGGAAAAAAAAAAAATCACAATGAGAAAACTAGAATAGACTCCATAAAAACAAGCTCTGGAACATATGAGTTAAGAAAAAACAAGTCTTTTCTTTCCAGTGTTGGGAAAGCACAGCTCTTTGATCTCATGCTTTTCCTTTAGTCTTGCGAACACTCCGCTCCCGCAGAGAATTTCACTCCTGACACTGCTGGTCACCAGGCATGTGGAGGATTTCCCCACAAGAGGCAATTCCTGCAGCACTGGGTGGGGCCGTCCTGCAATTTAGCTCAGTTCTGATACTATCTCCCCAGAGGAAACATCAGATCTCACACAGCATCAGGTCTCACAGGCTTAAGGGTTGAGTCGAGCAAGAAGATGAGGGACTTCCCTGCTGGTCCAGTGGATAGGAATTTGCCTGCCATTGCAGGGGACATGGGTCTGGAAAGAGTGCACACGCCGCGGAGCAGCTGAGCCCGTGGGCCATGGCCACCACGCCTGCGCTCGGCTGCAAGTGAAGCCACCGTGGTGTGAGGCCCACGCAGCCCAACTGGAGAGCAGCCCCCGCTCGCCACAGCTGGACGAAGCCCATGGGCAGCGCCCAGGACCCGGCACAGCCAACAAGAGAATAAAGAAGCCGAGTGTTTCAAAAAGATGAGCGGCCTGGGAACAGATACAGAGGGTGCTGTGGAAAAGCTCCAAGTGCAGAAGCCCCTGATATGTGGAGTTGGGAGCCCCGCTCCTGGTGTGGGTGTGCTCACCAACCTGGACACCCTCCAAACCCCTACAGTTGGGGTTTGTGGAGGCTTCCTCATGTGAGCGTGATCAGTTACCAGCTCCACCTCCATCGAACCCCTCCTCCCTGGAGGATTCGGATAGAGCTGAGAATTGCGAGCTTCTCCTGAGGCTTGTCTTGCTGGTGGTCCTCTCCCCACAGGAAGAACCCCCCAGAGTCACCCAATTAGAGCTCAGGGCGCTCCTCATGCTCCCGTCACAGGAGGGAGTGACAGGGTCTCGGGAGCTCTATGCCAGGCACTGAGGGCAGAGACAAGCATTTGCTGTTACCTCACAGCATCAGAATATAAACCACACTTTAAAGAGAAACGAGAGACCAAGGCTGACCTCATGTGAACCACAGAGTGTGGAGCTGGGAGCCAGGGGTCTGATGAGACTGAACATCAGAATGACTTCTCCGGGACTGCCCATCCTGAGTCCCCCCGGACCACGTGGTGACGTTAATACCTACTTACAGCATTAATCACTCCAAAATCACTGCAGATGGTGCCTGCAGCCATGAAATTAAAAGATGCTTGCTCCTTGGGAGGAAAGCTATGAGCAACCTAGACAGCATACTAAAAAGCAGAGACATTACTCTGCCGACAAAGGTCCATCTAGTTAAAGGTATGGTTTTTCCAGTGGTCATGTATGGATGTGAGTTGGACCATAAAGAAGGCTGACTGCTGAAGAATTGCTGCTTTTGAACTGTGGTGTTGGGGAAGACTCTCGAGAGTCCCTTGGACTGCAAGGAGATCCAAAGGAAGCAAACCCTGAATATTCATTGGAAGGACTGATGCTGAAGCTGAAACTCTGATACTTTGGCCACCTGAAGTAAAGAACTGACTCCTTGGTAAAGACCCTGATGCTGGGAGAGATTGAAGGCGGGAGGAGAAGGGGACGACAGAGGATGAGATGGTTGGATGGCATCACTGACTCGATGGACATGGTTTGAGTGAACTCCAGGAGTTGGTGATGGACAGGGAGGCCTCGCATGCTGCAGTCCATGGGGTCGCAGAGTCAGACACGACTGAGCTGAACTGAACTGAACAGCATTAATGATGAGGTTTAAACATGCCTTAACGTGTGATGGCTGACAATAAGTGTATTACTGCCAAAAAAAAAAAAACAAAAAACGCTAAAGGATACAAGTGTAAAGTGTACACACAGACCCACAGCACCACCACTGCACACACCAAAGGAAGACTCTGCGGGAAAACTGAACCAAGTGTGTCACTGAAGAGCGTCGCCAGAAACACCAGTGCATCCTGGTGGCCATCAGGGACCTGGCAGTGAGACTCAGTCTTCCCATCTGCAGCAAGTGGCACTCCTGAGTACTACTAGACAGGGTCAGGGCACTCTCAAATGCTGTTTCAGAGGTGCTGGGCCAGGCAGCACTCATAAGTGCCAGTAGACAAGATTGAGTGGCACTTCAGAATACTGACAGACAAGGACCAGGTGGTACTCTTCAGTGCTGTTATAGAGACATGGGGTCGAGTGGTACACGTGAGCACTAATCGACAAGGCCAAGTGGTATTCCTGAGTACTGATAGACGAGGATCTGTTGGTACTGCCTAGTACTGATGGATACTCAAGGTCAGGTGGCACTCCTGAGTACTGATAGAGACTCAGAGTCAGGTGATACCCCCAAGTACTGGTAGAGAAGGGTCAAATGGTACTCCCTGAGTACTGTAGAGATGCAGGGTCGGGGGTACTCCTCAGTACCCTTATAGATAGAAACAAAGATTAGGTGGTACCCTGGAGTACTGATGGAGACACACGGTCAGGTGGTACTCCCAAGTACTGATCGAGACAAGGGTCACGTGGTACTCTGAGTACTGATGGATACTGAAGGTCAGGTGGTACTCCCAACTCCTGATAGAGGCACAAGGTGAGGCAGTACTCCTGAGTGCTGATAAAGACTAAGAGTCGGGTGGTACTTTTGAGTACTATTATAGATAGAAACACGATTGGCACTCTCAAGTACTGATAGGGAAACATTGGCTCCCGGTCTGTGGCCAGGGGGTGGCATGTGGTGGTCATTGTGTAGAGACATTTTGGAAAACAACTTAGATTCTTCAAGGGTTCTAGTGTTGTTTTGCTGTTCACAGCTGCTTTGTTCATCGCTTCTGTGGGAATAATCCTACATGTGGGGGATGCTAAGTGTTAGTTGCTCAGTCATGTCCGACTCTTTGTGGCCCATTGACTGTCGCCTGACGGGCTCTGTCCATGGGACTCTCCGTAAAGAATGCTGGAGTGGGTCACTGTTTCCTTTGGGGGAGCTTCCTGGCCCAGGGACTGAACCCGCGTCTGGCCTGGCACTGCAGGCAGTCTTTGCCGTCTGAGCCAGTGGGGAAGGCGGTGGGTGGGTGGTATTTACTCATAAGTGTTGGCCAACATCGTTTCTAACAAAAACAACAAAAGGAAATGTTTGAAACCGTCTCCCAATTGAGAACGGGCTTTCTGAAGTGGGCTCTGCTCACCTCGTGAAGCCTTTTCCCACCATTGCGAATGCTGTTTTCATTCTCTGGACGACAGGGACGACACCGTGTCTCTGATGGACAGATCCCATGTGCCCTAGTGTCTCACTGCAGCTCTGAGGGGCACAGATCAGATGCCAGCGCCCCTGAGACGGGGCGGTGGCTTTGGCCTTTATTAGCGTCTTTTCCCCGATTTGCTGGTTTTCTTTAACAGGGCTGTGAGCAACCACCACCACCACCAGAAAAGCACAAAACACAAGATTTCAGCGTTAGTCCCGCCCTACCTCAGGAGGTAGCTATAGGCTAGAAAGAGCAGGACTGTCCCTCTGGCCCGCCTGGCCAGGCCCCCGGCTGCCCTGCCCGCTGCCCTTGCCTTGCCCACTCCCTGCCAGGCGGGCCGCATCACTGTCACTCTCGTCCCTGTCTCAGACACGGTTCTTCAGTTGGCACAAGACCTCTTCTGAGGCTCGCCTCGCTTTGCTGCCGTGAGAAAGAAACCACAGAGCTGCACCCCTAACTCAGGCCTCCTCTTACGGAAGACCATTAGGACTGCCTTCCGCAGGGGATTTGCGTTAGGTAGCGCTGAGTCTTTGCGCTGATTCCGTCTGCACTTTGAATGAAATGCAGTTGTATGAAATGTTCCTGGGAAGAAGCTCTCTCCCTCAACCCCCTGGTCCCCCTCTTTCCCTTGAGGTGCTCCCTGGTGCCGGCGGCATCCTGAGTGGGAACCACCCCTGCCCATCGCTGTCCCGCCTTCTCCGGCATGCAGTGCAGGGGGCCCTGGGCTAGAGCCTCCAGTCACTCACCCCACTCTCCCCCACGCAGGCGCCGTGGCCAGCACGGAAGTGAAGATGAAGCTGCAGGAGTTTGTCCTCAATAAAAAGAAGGCCTTGGCTCACCGGAACCTGAACCACTGCATGCCCAGCGACCCTCGCTACTGGTACGGGTGAGTGGAGGGCCCCGGGCACGCGGGGTCCCTGGGAGACCGGAGGGGCATTCGGTTCTCCACCCGGGAGGGCGTGGGATTAGATGCTCCCTGAGCCAGCAGCAGACGTGGGCAGACCCGAGTGGTCCAGTGGTCAGGGCACATGGCTGTTGTCCAGGTGCAGAGAGGGCTGCTCTTTAAACAGACATTAAAGGGAAACTCGTAGGGCAGTGTCTGACCATATTCTTGGCTTCTCATGCAAGTTTTGGCCACAAAAGGCACCTGTTAAACCGGAACTCTGGTCTAAATCGTCCAATATGCACCTACTGAATTTCTGCCCAACATGTTATTGATTACTGGTCAAGTCAAAAGCCCCTGTGGTCTTTTTTATTGTTTTTATACTGAGAGCCCTCCCAGAGCCTGCGGGACTGACAGCGACCACAGAGGGCCTGTTCGTGCTCAGAGGCCGACGAGCCTGGCAAAGAGGACTTGAACTTGGTGGCGGGATTGCTCGTGTGTTGGGTCTTTCCTCTGGGCCCGCATGTGGCTCCGAGGGGCTGGCCACCGACCCAGGCCAAGCTGGAAGTGCAGTGACAAAGTTCTCTGGCTTCAGACCATAGTCCGGGGGTGCCCCCTGGGTCTTTTTGCTTTGATATCGTTTGCTTCTCCTTTCAAGGGTGATTCTGTCCTGGAAGAAGCCTCAGCGGCAGGTTTTTTAAGTGAAAATGGGATTATCATTCATTCATGGAGGGAAAGCATAGCTCTTCCTGGAGCCCCAAGATGGACAGCAGTCTTGCTAACATGCCGCCAGATTACATAGAAATGAACACATTTGTTTCAGTAGATTCGGCCTAAAGGGCGTTTTAGTTCTGAAGCCATCTCCACTCTGAGTGTCGCAGCCCCCGCAACACACGGCCGCTCCGGCTGCACCCAAACCCGCCGGCTGCGGGCTCAGCAGCGCCACCCCCCGCCCTCAGCCGCGACGGGAGCGGCCGCCGCGAAGAGCCGCGTGTGGCAGCCACGTGCCCCAAGCGCTGGACACTGGGGCCTGTGGGCAGTCCTGGGGCCGTGCTTCTGGGGCCCCCACGACGTGGCGGCGCTGATCCATCGTCTCCCCACTAGTGACCACCCCCTAGGTTTTGTGCTGGGCAGGCTCTGTCCTCCTTTGTAGGGGGGGCTACCAGGCAAGTGCCCTGCACTGTAGTAGGTGTGGCAGGGCAGGAAGAGAAGCTGGGTGGGGTTGGGGGGTCCAGGACCCCCGGGAGTAGCCTGTCGGGTAAGGATGGGCAGTGTTCCTGGATCCTCCCTCGAGGGAGGTGACGTGATCTGCAGGCTAGGAAGCTTTTCAGCAGAGGCCCAGTTCTGAGAGCAGCAGGGTCTTCAGGAGCAGTGCTAAGAAGGCAGTGGGCCCAGAGGAGGTTGTGGTGGGAGGAGGGTCATGGTTGGCCATGCCGGAGTCCGTGGGTGGTGGCCGCGGGGATGCAAAGGGAAGATTGGGGTGTCAGGACCCCCGTGAGTGGAGAGGTGGGGCGTCCAGTCTCCAGGAATAGATGCCATGCTGGTGTACTTGCATGTAAAGAGGGGGACAGAGCCCACGGGCTGGGGGCTTGCATCACCTCCAGTGCTGGGGGCTGCTGGGCGGGGGTCAGCACGGAGCACCTGGGAGCTGGAGGGGGAGATGGGGGCGCGCAGGCTGGGCCTGGGGGCAGGGCCCCAGAGGGGTGGNGGCCCCAGAGGGGTGGGCACGGCTCCCCGGGGGCAGGGCCCCAGAGGGGTGGGCACGGCTCCCCGGGGGCAGGGCCCCAGAGGGGTGGGCACGGCTCCCCGGGGGCAGGGCCCCAGAGGGGTGGGCACGGCTCCCCGGGGGCAGGGCCCCAGAGGGGTGGGCACGGCTCCCTGGGGGCAGGGGGCCCAGACTCGGAGGAGGCTTGCTTGCCCCGGTCCAGTGCTTGGTGGGGAGATCCCTCTTTCCCTGGGGAGGGAGCCGTGCCCGCTGCAGTGGGGAAGGACTCACGTCAGTGGAGTCAGAGGGCATGGGCCTGTTTGCCTTGGACTTGGTAGGCTTCTTGATTGGTCACACAAACCAAACCAAATCGTGGATCATGTTCACTTGCTGCATGATGGCAAGATGGGAAAACCCATCTTTATAGAGAAAAACCTTGCCTTGACCCCAGCTTCACTCCACCCCTGATGGTCAGCTCAGGTGTCACGGACCTGAACATAAAAGCTGCATTGTTAAAACTTCCAGAAGAAAATGTAGGAGAAAGTTTTCATGACGTTGGTGAAGAGGTAAGCAAGGAGATCTTTGAACACCAAAATCATCAACTATAAACCAAAAATGTAAACTTAATCAAAACTTAATACTTTCATCCTTTGAAAGTCACCCTTAAGAAAATAAAAAGGCAAGGCACAGACAGAAACAAAATATTCACAATGAATGTGAGCAACCCAGCCCTTGATCCAAAATATATAAAGAAGTCCTACAACTCAAAGAGCTTCCCTGGTGGCTCAGATGGTAAAGAATCTGCCTGCAGTGCAGGAGACCCCGGTTCGATCCCTGGGTTGGGCAGATCCCCTGAAGGGAATGGCAACCCACTCCAGTATTCTTGCCTGGAAAATTCCATGAACAGAGGAGCATGGCAGGCTACATCCTTGGAAGCACAAAGAGTCAAACACGACTGGGTGAGTAACACTTCACTTCACAGCTCAGTAACAAAAAGATAAGCACCCTACTGAAAAACTACAGGCCAAAGACATGAGCCAATACTTCACAATGAATTTGAGCAAGCTCCAGGAGTTGGTGATGGACAGGGAAGCCTGGCGTGCTGCAATCCATGGTGTCGCAAAGAGTTGGACAGGACTGAGTGACTGAACTGATTACCTCACAAAATAAGATACAAATGGTCAGTAATTTCATGAAGATCGTTAGTCACCCTGGAAATGCAGTGCACAGCGAGACGCCCCCTCACGCACAGGGACGGCTGAAATTGAACAAACCCAGTGCCAGCTTTCCAGGTGGCTCAACCGTAAAGAGTCCACCTGCCAGGAGATGCAAGAGATGAAGGTTCTATCCCTGGGTCAGAAAGATTCCCATGGAGGAGGAAATGGCAACCCACTCCAGTATTCTTGCCTATATGGCCACTCCATGACCCATGACCCATTCTCCTAGGTGTGTCCCTAAGAGCAGGTGAGGTCTTCCATCCGGGCAGTGACTTGTGTTCTGGTGGTCACATCAGTTCTGCTCATTGCCTCCAAAGCACAGAAGTGGCTGAGTGTCCGCCAGCAGGCGATGGCAACACGGGCACCCGCTTTCTCATCTGCTCAGCAGGGCCCGGGGCGGCCTGCCCATACCTAGAAACATCAGGCTTCGGAGAAGACGCGGAGTCTCTGCCTTCAGATGCCATTTGCATGCGGTCCTAGAGTCGGCACAGCCAGTCTGTAGGGACAGGAAGCCAAGTGGCAGCGGCCGGGGCGGGGGCAGAGGGCCTCCCCGTGGGGGTGACTGTGCTGTGCTGTACTGGCGTGGTTCTACCGTGTGCCCGGGTCATAACCCCCAGCATTAGGCATACCACAGGAGACCGTGCTGCCTGCCATGGTAGCCACCAGCCGCGTGGGCTCTGGGCATCGAAATGGACTGTTCAGGCAGAGACAAGCTGTGAACATCAGACACGCCGGCTGTGAAAAAAATGAGAGCTATCTCCTTAATACTTTTCAGTTGCAGTGATAGGATTTGGGGTGTATTGGGTTAAGAACACGGAGTGTAATTTCACTGCTTTCTTTTTTGTTTCTGCTCATGTGGCCAAGAAAGAATTTTAAATTGCACACGCTGCCTGTATTACTTCTGTTGGACAGTGCTGGTGTGAGCGATTATAAATGTTATCCACCTGCATAAACCTGAGGTCATGGGAAAGGCCAGTTGTTGGTAGAATTTAGTTAAATGGTTGAATTTACTAAATTACTTGGTAAATGGCTGAGTTTGTGTTCGGCTTTGTTCCGTATCACAGTCAGAGCAATGTTTAGGGAGAAAAAGCAGGCGTGTTTGTCTTCCATCTTCTTCACTGAGGACCTGTGGTCTTTAAGACAGGGTGCCCCTTCCGTCAGCCAGGATCACAGCAGAGCTGCCCCAGGCGCTTCCTCCCAGCTGGGAGGGCAGGCCGAACACCTGGATGGTGATTCTGGTTGGAGCTGAGTGAGAAGAGCAGCTCCTCACGTCTGACCCCAGGGCACAAGGGGTGTGTATGGTGTGTGTGTGTGGTCTGTCTGTGTGTGTGTGGTCTGTATATGAGGTGTATCTGTGTGTATAGTGTGTGTGTGGGGGAGTGTCTATTTGTGTTTGTGTCTGTGTGTTCCTGTGTGTGTGTGTGTCTGTGTGGTGTGTGTGTCTGTGTGTGGTATGTGTATGAGGTGTATGGGGGAGTGTCTATTTGTGTTTGTGTCTGTGTGTTCCTGTGTGTGTGTGTGTCTGTGTGGTGTGTGTGTCTGTGTGTGGTATGTGTATGAGGTGTATCTGTGTGTATAATGTGTGTGTGTGGTGTGTGTGTGTGTGTCTGTGTGTGTGGTATGTGTAGGAGGTGTATCTGTGTGTATAGTGTGTGTGTCTGTGTGTGTGTGTGG
>SJYQ01026905.1:0-23279 GCA_006410935.1 Redunca redunca
CGGCGGCGGCCCCGGGCTGCCAGAGCACACGCTCCGCGGCCGCGCCGGCTGCTCGCGCGCAGCGCACAGGGCGGCCTGCAGGGCGGAGGCGGCGCGGTCGGCCGGGGCGCCGTGCAGGTCCAGCGAGTCGCAGACGCTGAGGGCGCGGCGGCAGGCGGCGGGCCGCTCCCGGCTGCAGCTGTCCGCCGGCGGCCAGCCCCGCTCCATGCTCAGGGCCCGCGGGCGAGGGCCAGGCCCATGGCGAGGGGCGCGGGGCTGGGCCCGGGCCGGGGCCGCGGCCGGGGCGCACGGACCTCCGGCCTCTGGGCACCTGGTGTCGGCCGACTGAGTCCCTCAACGCCTCCACCTCGCAAGCCGGCAAGCCCAGACCTGGAGAGGCCGGGAGCCAGCCCAGCACCGAGAGAGGCGGCAAGCCTGGCCTGGAACACCCGGGAACGGCGGCGGCGGGGGCCCCCGAGCCCTCAGAAAACAGGAAATTCCAGCCCAGGGCTCCTCCTCAGTTGGGGCAGGTAGGAGAGGAGCTGTCATTAAGAGCAGGCCAAATAAATAACAGTCCTGGGCACAGCATGCACTGGGCTCGGTTTTGGAGAGAAGCGGGCCATTTGCTCTTTTCTCCAGGGAAGAACCAGAAGATGATCCACCAGGGTGGGAGCTGGTAAAAGCCTAAATTATGAGTCAGGAGTTACACTGAGGGCTTCTTATCTGGAAAACACGGAGCCTGAACGAGGTGATCCTGTCTTGGCTCTTGGCTCAGTCTGAGGTTGGGAAACTTGCAAATCCGAGTTGATGGCTGTTTCAGTCAGCTCTTCTGTTAATGACTGAGCCTATCTTCTTCCTTGAAGACTATAAAATCACCTGGACTAGGATAAGTGCTGTCCTGCCCAAGGGCGGCAGAAAATCAGAAGATAACCTTGGGACCTGAACCATATTGTTCCGGACGATTGACTCACTTCTGAGCCCCTCAAGTCTCCTGGCTCCTCCAGCTCTTTGGTCCCCCTCCTCCTGTCCGGAGGCTGTGCAGAGGTGAAGCTGCAGACTGCAGACCTTGTGGGAGGCTTTCTCCAAGCACCTATGCCCTTCGTGGGCTGTCCCAGGCACTCGTTAAATGCAGGGCTTCCTCCAGGACGGGGCAGAGGGCAGGTCGTTGCTGTGCTGTGCTCTCCACTAACCATTTAAGTGTCAGTCCTCTCTGGGGTCCTGGAGATGGGCCAGTTTAGCATAATCCACAAGGAACACAAGCAGATCAGGACAAACCAGTTTAGGTAGTGGCAAGGTTGAGGGGGCTTGCGTTTCCCTCTGAAGACATAATACTCCCAGGTCTGCTCCAGCCCCAGTCCAACCCAACTCCCAACATATCTGTCCCTCTCAGCTTTAGAATTCCACGGTCCTGGTCAGAAGCAAAGTACAAGATAAAAGTGGCACATTCCAGAGGGGCCTGGGGTGGGGGAATGCCTGAGGAAGGCAGGGCCTCCATCCTGGGTGCTCCTGCGGAACCTCGAGCTGGAAACTTCCAAGTCCCGGGCTGGATCTCCGGGGCCCTGGGGGGTGATTCTGTATTTTCCTGGGACTGCTTATTAATGGTGATGAGGATGGCGCCTTCCTCTCTGGGGTACATTTCCCCCACATAATAGTCGGTTCTGCAGAAGAGCCCTTCCCAGGATCCTTCAGGTGTGGAGACAAGAATGCAACCCAGGAATCCTGACTCACGTTCCCAAGTTTAAGCCTCACACACCGAACTTCCCTATCTTTGTTCATATCAGTCTGTCTGCCCTCTCTCACGCACACATATGGGATGACCCCTCCCCCACAGAATAAGGGGGCTCATTCCAAACCCTCTTCCCGAGCCAATGAAAATGCATGCACAGGACAGCAGCTATCAGAAGCAAATGGGCACTAAAGGGGGTCGGGACAAGGTGCCCAACACGGGGGTGAGCTGCTTTAGAACCTAACTGGCTACCCTCAGGCGGAGAGGAGCAGGACGGAACAGGAGAGTAAAAGGCCCCCACTTAAGACACACACACACAGACACATATACACAGAGACACACACAGAGACACATATACAGAGAGACACACACACACACACACATACACACAGAGACACACACACACAAATGCAGAGACACATATACACAGAGACACACATACACAGAGACATACAGACATGCACGCAGGCGCACACACACACACACAGGCTCCAGGAAGGCAGGCAGCCATGCCCAGGCCAGAAGGTGAAAGAACACCGTTCTCTGAGGCCACACCGGCTCTGGGCTCCCACTGCACCTGCAGAATTGGTCCAGGCAAAATGCTGAGCCTGGGGCCCCCCTGCTGGCTCAGTGGTAAAGAATCCGCCTGCCAACGCGGGAGACACGGGTTCCAGCCCTAACCCGGGAAGATCCCACATGCCTTGGAGCAACTAAGCCCGTGAGCCACAGCTACTGAGCCTGTGCTCTGCAACGAGAGAGGCCCACACATCCCAGCTAGAGAGGAGCCCGCTCCCCGCAAGCAGCGAAAAGCCACACAGCGATGAAGCCTCAGCAGAGCCATAAAGAACTAAACCTGGCACAGCTTCCTCTTCCTCGTCTGGCTGCCTCCTTCCTACTTCTTCCCAGAAACCCTTCCTGACTCGGGGAGACTAGACAGAGAAGGGCACCAGCCTGCCATAAACGGCTCAGACAAAGACCCCGGAAAGGATCGGGGCAGGCGCACACCTCTCTTCTTTGTTGGGATCAGCCACCGCCACCACCCCTGGTCATGGACAGGGTCTCTGTGTTCTGTCTCACAAGACTCGACTCCAAAGAGAAGCAGCCAACAGCTCACTCAACACAACCCAAAGGAAAGTAGGGCAGTCCTGAAAAGCTCTAGGCTAGGGCCACACCAACCAAACGGAAACCCCATAAAGCTGGCTCTCGTGTCAGTTCTCTGGTGCTTAAGTCAGAAATGCCAGGCTAAAGCTGTTGCACAGAGACCCCACGGAAGGTTCTGGGGGAACTGAAGATGCAGTCTCTTTCATTCCTGGGCATGGTCCTGGGTGAGAATGGACAGGGGTCCCTGGAGGCTGAGCAATGAGCAGCCTAGAGCACAGGCAGGTCAGCAGGAGAGCTGACTCTAGAGCTGGCTGCGCTGGACTGGGTATTGGGACCTGAGAGAAGAGGGTGCCTGCGAGTGTGGCTGTGGCCTGGGGGCGGCGGAGACAACTAAACCCAGGATGTCTCGGCAGAAATAGAAAGCCCCCTGCAAAGGCATGCTGTGCAGAGGGGCAGTGCCACGGTGGGAGGAAGAAGGGCGGCCTCGGGCCCGAGAATCCCATAGAACCTTGTACCTAGTCCCTCTCAAATATTTGCTGGATGATCCACTGATAAGTGTGGAGGCGCACCCAGCTGGGGCCACTGAGCCAAGGAGCCTGGGAGGTCCTTCTCGGGGCCCAGCAAGGGCGAGCTTCCGGCTGACAGCCGGCTGCGGTCTTCTTGACCACAAGGTGGCAGCAAAACATCTTCCTGCAGCCCAGGGGGCTGCCAGCTGTGCTGCCTGGGAAGGAGTGGGGACCCCGGCAGTGGCTGGCCACACGGGTCCATCAGCCCCTTGACCGCTGAGCCGAGGGAGGCGAACAGGGCCACACGGGTGGCGCGTGGTGATTCTCTGAATGAATCAACGAGTCAATGAAGGAATGGAGAACATTCGTCTCAGCTGCTGAGCATAAACTGCATACCCTGGCTTTTGCTCCCCTTGTGGGGACCGGCAGGCTGACGAAAGTGGTCCCTGGCTGGGACAGTTTGTTGAGATAAATCGCAGTCGAGATCAGATCCAAAGTGGAGATGGACAGGGGTGTGATGCCAAGACACGTATTCTGGAGCCAAGAAAACTTGGGTGCAAATTCAGCCTCTGGCAGCTACTGGCTCTGCGTCTGTCTAGTCCCCTGAATGTCAGTGGGTCTCGGGGTTTTTAGTCTGTAAACCGGGGATAATCCCCCTTCCAGCTGAAGTTGCTATGCCGTGATGTGTTTATGGAGGGTCTGAAGCCTAGGTGGCACGCAGCAGGTGACCAATATAGCTGGACACCTCAGCAATTCCCCATTAGCTCGGGCCTTTGGATTGAGCTAAGGCCCCTTGCACACACAGGCGCCCTCTTCTCTCCAGTCCCGGGAGCCAGTTCCCCATCAGCTCAGGCCTGTGGATTATTGGTCCCTCCATCTCTTCCCCAAGAGACCACAGAGGCCGACCTCAGAGATCCTGAGGCTCTTCTGGATCATGTCTTTCTCTGAAAATCTGATGAAAGCTGTCGTGGACTGAACTGGGTTCCCCCTAGTCTGTATTTTGAAGTTCTAGCCCCTGGTACTTGACAGTGTGACTTTATTTGGAAATAGGGTGGTTGCAAAAGGGATTAGCTGAGATGAGGTCCCCCTGGATTCGGGTGGGCCCCACTCCCTATGAGACTGGTGTCCTGATAAAAAGGAGAACTTTGGACACAGAGTCATGCACAGAGGGAGCATAATGTGAAGAGACACGAGGAGAAGACGGCCATCTACAAGCCAAGGATCCTCCTTAGCTTTCAACTGCTAGTCACTCAGTCATGTGTCGAACTCTTTGCAACCCCCATGGACTGTAGCCCCGCCAGGCTCCTCTTGTCCATGGGATTCTCCAGGCAAGAATACTGGAGTGGGTAGCCACTCCCTTCTCCAGGGGATCTTCCCGACCCAGAGATCGAACCTGGGTCTCCTGCGTGGCAGGCAGATTCTTTACCAAGAATTTTAAGAGGGATGTAAAAAACATACAGGCACTATAGATTCCCAGGGGCCCAGCACAGAGAAAGTAGCCCCTTCCCAGGCCCCCCGGGGAATTCTGCCCCAGCTGCTAAATCCTGGAGTCAGAGAGCTCCCCAGGGACTGCGTCCCCTCCCCCATGGAAAGCTAGGAGGATCAAAGACCGCCTGGAAACAGGCTTTCTGGCAGCAAGCCAGCTACTTGATAGAGGTTTTTGCATTTTTCTTCCTGTCCACCAAGTCTGAGCAAGGCTCAGTCCCCTCTGTACGGCCCCTACTGGCCTCCTAGTTCAGTTCAGCCGCTCAGGTGTGTCCGACTCTTTGCGACCTCATGGACTGCAGCACGCCAGGCCTCCCTGTCCATCACCAACTCCCAGAACTTACTCAAACTCATGTCCATCGAGTCGGTGATGCCATCCAACCATCTCATCCACTGTTGTCCCCTTCTCCTCCTGCCTTCAGTCTTCCCCAGCATCAGGGTCTTTTGCAAGGAGTCAGTTCTTTGCATCAGGTGGCCAAAGTATTGGAGCTTCAGCTTCAGCATTAGTCCTTCCAATGAATATTCAGGACTGATTTCCTTTAGAGTGGAGTGGCTGGATCTCCTTGCTGTCCAGGGGACTCTCAAGAGTCTTCTCCAACATCACAGTTCAAAAGCATCAATTCTTCATTGCCCAGCTTTCTTTATAGTCCGACTCTCACATCCATACATGACTCCTGGAAAAACCGGCCTCTGAACCTCACCCTAAAACCCCGAGGGAGGCCAGACAGCCAAGACATAGCTCCCTGCTGAGAAGCATCACAAATGAGGACCATGTGTTCCGCCAAGAAAAGTCTGCTGCCTTTCAACAGCTTTCCCCCAAAGACGACAGAAACACCGCGTGCACCCCCAAATCCCTCAGAATCCTCCGACGACCCTGAAGGTGGGGTGAGCCTCACTGCGGTGGGTCAAGGGGACTCTGGCCTCAGAAGGTCAAACCTGCATGCCCCGTCCAGGCACTCAGCCTTTTCATCCCAGTTCAGACACGTGTCCTGCATTTTATCTGTCTTTAAAGGTTGTTCTCTTCCTTCAGAACTGAACAACGGTCCAGCCGAATCCCATGAGCTAAAAATCTGCCTCTTCCAGTCCAACAGGTTTCGAAAATGCATTCAGTCTGTAGCTCTTCAGTCCTTTATCAGCAGCATCAACATGCTCGTAAGTCTGCTTTCAACTTTTTAAAATAGAAGTAAAATATTTTAATAAAGGGGAGATGCAATACAGTGTTCAAATACTTATACCCTTTTTGCTGCAAGACAGAGGAGTGCTCCTCGACCTGGGAACTCCAGTACAGTTGTATAAGTTCAGGGTCTCAAGGAGAGGGGGGCTGGGGATCAGTGCACACTATTAAGAATAAAGACTCGGGTAGTTTGAGAGTCTAATGGACCAAAGTTGAAAAGCATCTGAATTCCGGGTGAGGGAGGGAAGGAATGGGAATTGGGGATTAGCGGATGCAAACTATCATATGTAGAGAATGGATAAATAGCGAGGGAACAGCACAGGGAATTATATTCAAGGTGTGCGTGCTCAGTGGCTCAGCCGTGTCCACCTCCTTGCAACCCCATGGACTACAGCCTGCCAGGCTCCTCTGTCCGTGGGGATTCTCCAGGCAAGAATATCGGAGTGGGTAGCCATTTCCTCCTCCAGAGGAAGATCAATATCAATGCAATATCCTGTACTAAACCATAATGTAAAAAAATATGAAAAAGATTATATGTGTGTAACTGAATCACCTTGCTGTTCACCAGAAATGCAACATCGTAAATCAACTATGTCAATAAAATAAAGCTGTAAATAAATAAAAGCATCTGAATTCCCATTACAGAGGATACAAAAGCAGGGCCTACACTGCAACACCCTGTCCCCACCACCCTGCAAGGGTTCCACTGTCCAGCCCCAAGTAGCCAGTTCAAATGCACACTTTCTGCTTAGCACCAGCAAGCGCTCCCAGTCCCACAAGCCCACTTATATCACAGAGCAACTGGGAGTGGCAATCAGAGCCTTGGCACCTGGCAGTTGGTTTTCAGGCTTTCTTCTTCTTTGTTTTTAAAGTAAAAGGGTTTTATTTGCAGAGGAGCAGAACTCTAGTAGAATAAGCCAAACCCTATGTCTGACCCTCTGGCTCCTCCTTCTAGTCTTTCTGCAGATCCTGGGGCAGTGGAGATAGCCACGGTCCCCAGCCAGCAGGTGCTCTGGCCAGCTTGCCGACACCCTGGGCCACGATGTCTGGGACGTTCTTTCTTTTCAGCTCACGGATGACCTTGTGGAGCTGGTCGTTGTCCACCGAGGTGCCTGCACTGCCCCGGATCTTCTCGAATCCTTGGAGCTGGGGTGGAGGAGGCATCGCACCTGAGGGCGCCAGGCAGGTAGGAGGTGACGAGGCGCGTCTCCACGGCGGCTGAGAGGCCTGGCCTGTGCACGCTCAGTGGCATCAGAGACCTGGCTTCCCTCTTAATTCTACCCCATTGGTCTTCAGCTGGCAACTCCCTGCCCTGCCAGGCAATCAGCTACGAGGCCTGGGTCCCTGGGCCACAGCATCACCATGAAACAGCTCGAGGGAACCCTGGTGACCGCATGGGGCTCACAGGAAGCCACCTCCAAGTGAGCTTTAGAGACTGCCTGGCCGACTGCAGCCTCCCCATGTGGCCATCTGCAGTCAAGCTGCAGGGGGCGCTGTGCTAGGTCCTGAGAGATGCCATTTGCAACAGAGCTCCTTGGATTTAAAGGACAGACAGAGGAGATGGACAGATTCATGGCATAAAAATGAAGTTCCAAGTGATAAAAAATTGTTTAAAAGAACAAACCCTAAGAGAAGATACAGCTAAAGAGAAATCAACCCCTGGATAAAAATGTGCATGCTGCACTGTGCTTAGTCGCTCAGTGGTGTCAGACTCTGGGGTCCCGTGAACTGTAGCATCCCCGCACCTCGCCCCCTTGCTCCTCTGCCCACGGGATTCTCCAGGCAAGAACACTGGAGTGGGTTGCCATTTCCTTCTCCAGGGGATCTTCCCATCCCAGGGACTGAACTCACATCTCTTGTGTCTCCTGCACTGGCAGCTGGATTCTTTACCACTGAGCCATGTGGGAAACCCCCAAAGGGGAAATCAACATCTGGATAAAAAATGTGACTATGCTAATGGGTTAACATCACACCAACATGCAAAGCACACAAACGTCACTTAAAAAAAAAAAAAAAAACATAAAATCTTAACAAAGTAAAGCAAGTACAAATGGGCAATTTACATGGAAATTGCTCACTCTCAGTTAGGACTTAAAGAAATAGAAATTAAAAATGAAGTTCCACTTCTCACCTATCAAACCCTTAACAAGCATGACTTTTGTGTCCGTGAGGCCCGTGCTGGCAAGCGTGTGAGCCCCCTTCCCCAGAAGCTCAGCCCTCTGCCCCTCACACTGAAAGCCACAGGGGCTCCAACAGAGACCCCCTGATGTGGACACAAAGATTGAGGCCCAAAGAAGTCCAGCACATCTGAAACAGTGATAAAAACCAGAGTGTCCACCAACACGGAAGTGAGGGCTTCAGCGAATGTGTCTGCAGATGGTGGGACATCGCACAACCATTTAAAATAGCATCTGGGGACTTCCCTGGCAGTTCAGGGGTTTAGACTCAGTGCTTGGGGTTTGGGTTAGATCCCTAGTCAGGGAACTAATACTCCATGTGCCAGGTGGCACGGCCAGAAAATAAATAAATTAATAATTAAATAAAATAATGCCTGCAGAGACTTTTACTTAGCAAAGCAGCAACCCTTATAATCTTTTTTTTTTTAGATACAAAATTGTATGTAACACAGAAAGTGAAAAGAAAGTGAAAGTCGCTCAGTTGTGTCCGACTCTTTGCGACCCCATGGACTATACAGTCCATGGAATTCTCCAGGCCAGAATATTAGAGTGGGTAGCCTTTCCCTTCTCCGGGGGATCTTCCCAACCCAGGGATCAAACCCAGGTCTCCCGCATTGCAGGTGGATTCTTTACTAGCTGAGTCACCAGGGAACATGGACCCGTCTTAAAAAACAGAGGAAAAAATGAACATGTTAAAATGATTACAGAGGCCGACTCTGGCATTTAGGCCCTGCAGTGATTTTTTTTTCTGTTTCTTTCTATTTGTCTGTGAAATGTGTGTTTCACCCTGTTTCCTAAAATCCCTGTAGAGAATATACTACTTTTGTACAAAGAAGATGAAACAGAGGAAACGGAAGACTGTTCCAGCTGGGGATGAGGGCTGGATGAGGGATGAGGGCTGGGTGAGGGATGAGGGCTGGGTGAGGGAAGAAATACCTGGTGAGTGAGAAAGACAGGGGGTGAGGGGGTTGTTGTACTCTCCTGGCTGAACCCTTGGCCCTGAAGGCCCCAAGTCCCCCACCTGCAGCCGCTCTGGGTCACAGCCTGAGCAGGGCTCCCAAGAGCTTGCCAACCCAGGTCTGTGGGACCTGAAAGAAGAAAGTGGGCTGGGGCTAGTCAAATAAATGTGCACTCTGCCAACCTTTTTAGAATTTTATTTGGGGTATAAAAGCGCATTCCCGGGGCTTCCCTGGTGGTCCAGTAATTGAGAATCCACCTTCCAATACAGGCGACACAGGTTCCATCCCTGGTCCAGGAAGATCCCACGTGCTGCAGAGCAGTAAGCCGCAACTGCTGAGCCTGCGCTCTGGAGCCCGTGCTCTGCAACGAGAGAAGTCGCGGCAGGCTGGAGCCCACACACCACGAGGGAAAGCCCATGCAGCAACGAAGACACCGTGCAAAGAAATAAAGGAAGAAAAGTATTCAAAGTATCATCACTTTTAAAAAAGCACATTCACCACATTCTCAGAAAGCTGCCCTTGGTCCTCTGCCCCCTTCTTTTTCCTTCACGTGGAAGCTTCCAGAATGAGTGTCCCCTCCCCCTACCAGAGCCCCAAGGCTAGGACCTGGACTTAGCACTTCACCACAACGCCAGGCCTGGGCAGCTGGAGCAGCTGCTCATGGAATGGGCTGGCAACCATCCCCGGCCCATGGGCATGAGCCTCACTCACACTTAAAGCCTACTGAGGACCTTCAGGTTGCTTCCTTTTTTTTTTAATGTCTACAAGCAAGGCTGTAACCAACACCTGTGTACCTATGTATGTTCTTTCATAGGTTACATGCCCCAAAGTAGAAGAGTTGAGTTCAAAGAAAAATATGAATTTTTCATGTCCATGGATAATGCCTGATGACTCTTCCAAACAGGGGGCAGCAATCCGCCTCCCACCCCGCCACCAACCAGTCCCCCACCAGCAACACACTGCATCAGCTCAGTTTCCATTCTAAAGGGGAACCCAGTACCTTACTCTTCAGATCTGCATTCCCCTGCTTACTTTAAGGCTAAGCATCTTTCCATGGTCATCAACAATTTGCATTTCCTCTTCTCTGAATTGTCCACCTGGTTCTATTATTTGTCTAATTGTCTTTGGGGTTTTAAAATTCTTTTCTTAACAATTTAGAGGAGGAAATTCCCTGGAGGTCCGGTGGTCAGGACCCTGTGCTTTCACTGCCAAGGGCCCAGGTTCAACCCCTGGCTGGGAACTAAGATCCCACAACTCACAAGTGCAACCAAAAAAAAAAAATTAGAGGAATTCTTTGTGTAACAAGCATCTTAACCATTTATCTGGCATATGTTCATGGCAAGCGAATTCTCTTACTGTAGTCTACAAAAATGTAATTAAATCTGTTAATTTTGTAATTGATTGTAACATCTGAACGACAACAAATATCCACAAGACAAGAGCGATACTAAAAACAGCCAAGGGCTTTTACTGACAGAAGAATACCAGCTAAGACTTGCAGAAGGAAAGTCCAGATGAGAAAAATCACCACGTGGCAACCCCAACAGGACAGATTCAGGTCACCGAGGCGCGGAAAACCTCTGAGTGAGAGCTGTTGGGAGCAGTTTCTTTCCCAGGTGTAGAAGTCTCACCCCACAGACTGTGAATTACAAAGGGGGAAGCAAGGGGCCTTCAGGATGAGGAGATCTGGCAATTATCTCTTTAGCATCACCAAGAACAGAACCTGACAGGACACAACAGGAGGCGTTCCTGGCAAAAGGGTTTAACCTAGATCTCACCAGAGCCCACCTGCCCCCACCCACCTCACTTCAGGTCATGGGCAGCAAGCGGGGATGAAAGAACAAGCTAAATAACACCAACTGGCCCCAGCATTTGAATCAGAGCATGGCCTTCTATGAGAAAACCTGCCCCAGACTCTTCAAGAGTCTGCATGATGGACAGGTAAGAATGGCCACCATTAAGATGTCTATAATAATAAACGCTGGAGAGGGTGTGGAGAAGAGGAAACCCCCCCACGCCGACAACGGCTGGTGGGAATGCACACTGGTGGGTGCAGCCGCTATGGAAAACAGCATGGGGGTTCCTCAAAAAACCAAAAATAAGGCTTGCCATAACATCCAGCGATCCCATTCCTGGGAAACTGGGACAAAACTGTGATTCTAGCAGATGCCTGCACCCCTGTGCGTACAGCAGCACTGTCAACAATAGCCCGGTCAGTGCACGTGGGCGTCGGGCTCTGGGAGCCGGTGATGGACAGGGAGGCCTGGCGCGCTGCGGCCCACGAGGTTGCAAAGTGCCAGACACGACTGAGCGGCTGAACTGAACCGAGACATGGAAACAACCTGAATGCCCACTGAAAGGTGAACGGACAAAGATGCGGTGCACAGGGTGGGACACTCAGCAGCCACACGGAGGGACGCAGAGACTGTCATGCTAAAGCAAAGTCAAGTCAAACAGACAAGCACTGTATGACATCACGTATACGTGGAGTCTAAACTATGACACAATCAAACATACCTCTGAAACAGAAACAGAGAGAACGGGCTCAAGACTGCCAAGGGGGTGGGGGCTGGGGAGGGAGGGTTGGGAGTCTGGGACTTAGTAAACTCAAACTATTACTCAGTAAGTACAATGTTTTGTGCTTCCCTCGTGGCTCAGCTGGTAAAGAATCTGCCTGGGATGCAGAAGACCTGGGTTCAATCCCTGGGTTGGGAAGATCCTCTGGAGGAGGGAACAGCAACCCACTTCAGTATCCTGGCCTGGAGAATTCCATGGACTGTACAGTCCATGGGGTCGCAAAGAGTCGGACACAACTGAGCGACTTTCACTAAACACTACATATACGTTTACTATATACATACGAACAAGTTCCGTTCCAAGAGTGCCTTCGTAAGCACAACAAATCTAGCCTAGTGAGTGAGTCAAAGTCGCTCAGTCGTGTCTGACTCTTTGCGACCCCATAAACTAGTCCATGAAATTCTCCAGGCCAGAATACTGGAGTGGGTAGCCTTTCCTTTCTTTAGGGGATCTTCCCAATCCAGGGGTCGAACCCAGGTCTCCCGAATTGCAGGTGGATTCTTTACCAGCTGAGCCACCAGGGAAGTCCAAGAATACTGGAGTGGGTAGCCTATTCCTTCTCCAGAGGATCTTCCCGACCCAGGGATCAAACTGGGGTCTCCTGCATTGCAGGCAGATTCTTTACCAACTGAGCTGTCAGGGAAACCCACTGTATAACACAGGGAACTATATTCAGTATTCTGTAATAAACCATAATGGAAAAAGAATACGTTTAACTGAGTCATTTTGCTGTATAGTAGAAATTAACATAGCATTGTAAATCAACCATACCTTCAGTGAACTTTTTAAAAAAGAGTCTGCATGATAGGGAAAAGCATCACAATGGGGCCTGTGCTGTCCAGACTTGGGAAAACAAAGAGGTTATATAAGGCGTTTGGGGGTTTCTTGAGGACACTGGGTTATGGATGAGCTATCCAGCAATGGTTGAAAGTCCTCGCTCATCTTCTTAGGTATGACCCTGCTGTGAAGTCACATAGAAAGACAGTCTGTTCATAGGAAATGCCCGCTAGAGTGCTTGGGGGACAAGCTCCATTGTGTCCACAACTACTGGCCATCACCTCCACCAAAAAAATAAAAAATGTTTGAGAGAGACAGAGGGAAAGCAAACGGGTAGATGTTAACCATGAATCATTCAAGGTAGCTATTTTTCAAAATAAAAGGCTCAGGGGGAAAAAAAAAATCAGTCCGTCTTTCCGCCTATGAGTTCCGGGTTTCCTGTCTGGCTTAAGAGGATCCTCTCATTCCAAGATGAGACAATAGTCTTTTGATTTCCTCCTGTATTTTTCACAGCTTTTATCTTTTCCACGGTGCAGCAGCGCGTGACGGCTCAGAGCCCGGCATTTGAGACCGGATGCCCCAGGTCCAGATCCTGCCTTTGTCACATCTGCGGGCCTTGGGTCCCTCATCTGCAAGGTGGGGGCACCAACACCCCAAGGTAGTCTCAGGAATCGCAAGCAGGCACGGAGGGGTACGCGTAGCAGAAACAGATCTGATGCGCCACCCCTTACTTCAGAACCTGCCGCTCCCCGGCACCAGAGCAAAAGCTGTCATTCTTACGACGTCTGCCGTACAAACAAAGTGCCGGAGTGTGGGGTGGCACTTGTGAATAGTTTAAAACACACGACGCCAGCGATTTTCCTAATACGATCACGACTCCGGTAAAACAGTGTCTCCCAGCGCCTCTCACGGCAGCCAGGCACGCCGCGGGGCTCCCCCTCCCACCCGCCTCCCCTGGCACGTGGCGCACTCTCTGAGAAATATGATTTATCTTTGGTACCTAACCGTTCCTGCTCAGAAGCAGAGGGACCCCTCCACACAGACCACTCCTGGCTGAGCTGCTCTGGGACCTATAGCCCACTTCCTGCAGAAATCAACCGTACCCTTGATCAAGTTTAGGGGGCACCCTGGAAGGGCTCAGATTGTAAAGAATCTACCTGCAGTGTGGGAGACCTGGGTTGGATCCCTGGGTTGGGAAGATCCCCTGGAGAAGGGAAAGGCTACCCACTCCTGTATTCTGGCCTGGAGAATTCCATGGACTACAGGGGTCGAAAAGAATCAGACACGACTGAGCAACTGTGTTCACTCGCCGGAAGGGCTTCCCTGGCCCAGACAGTAAAGAATCTGCCAGCCATGCAGGAGATCTGGGTTGGATCCCTGGGTCAGGAAGACCCCCTGGAGAAGGGAATGGCAGCCCACTCCAGTCTTCTTGCCTGAGCAGCTCACAACTTTCACTTTTTCACCAGAAGGAAAGGAAGTGACGATGCCCAAGGCACCTGGTTCAGAATCCAGAAGGGCCTCCCCCTCCTGCCCCTCCCCCACCCCACCACCACACACACAGCTCCCCGACCTGGACCACCCCGACCTGGACCACTCCACCCCCTGATCCTCCAGGACACATTTTCCCTTGCAGACAGAGGAAGGACTCTCTCCTGGTCTCCCGGGCACCCTGCCCCCTCAGCAGGTCGCTGTTAAGCTGTTTGAACCTGGGTCAGGGTCTCCGTATTGATGTCACCAGTGCCCTGGGCCTGGACTCAACCAGACTGCCCCCCTACCCACCCACACAGGGCCTGTCCGCCCCCCACACCCACCTGAGACCCAGATGCTGGCTGGTGTCCCTCCCCTGGTCTCAGGCCCGCTGGTGGCGGACAAGGGTCACAAAGTGGGCTAGAACGTGACCACCTTCCCGTCCCTGCCGCCCCCCCAGGGCCAGGTGGAAAGACGGCTGCCCCCACACATCTGCGGGGTGTTTAAGGGCTGCGTTGGCCGATGTGCTAGAAAGCAAGACACCGAGCTCTCCACGACCTGGCAGCTCTGACTGAGCTCTGAGCCCTGGAGGAGGAAGGAGAGGACAGAGAACTCCACACGCCGCTGCCACCCTCCTCTGGGGGTCACCTGGGGCCACGCCGGTGCAGGCTGGGCTGGAGCCGGGCGCAAAGCACACAGCCCAGACTCGGCCGCTGGGAGGACAGGCCTGGGAGAGAGAAGCTGGGCCCTGCTACAGACGGCCTCCTCCCAGCCTAGCTCCACCTCAGGCCCCTGACAATCCCTCTCCCCATCCTTGGCTGCTCCGGGCCATTACAGGTGGTACCAGGCTCCCTGAGAGACCCTCAGGCCCCGCCTGCCACCGGCTCAGCATCCAGAAGGGAGACAACAAGTTGGGTGGATACCAGCTCGGGGCCAGCAGGGGCGAGACACGCATGGCTCCAGGGCCACAAGGGACCGGGCCAGGGGAGTCTTGGGGGGTTGGGGGGGGGACAGACCAGGGCCTTGCACCAGAAAGGAAAGTGATGGAGCTGGAAACAGGCAGGTTTACAGCCCAGCTCCTCCCACGGGGAAAGGGCAGTAAGTGTCCCCGGAGCCCACTGAGCAGAGTACAGCCCCAGGGCCACAGCCAGCGGGCGATGGGGACCGGGGAGGGAGGTGAGGTGCCTGTAGGCACCAGCTCAGGATGGCATGTCCCTTCTGAATGACAGGCTGGGAGCAGAGAGCTCTGCAGGGTGACGACCTCTGTCTTCTCTAGGCTGGCTGGAGGGGGACTCGGGAAGGCTTATCCAAGGGCCTCCTGAAGGCAGAAGGCTGCCCAGCCCGGCCCATCGGCATGTTCCCTGCTGGCTCCCTGGACAAAGGTTAACAAGGAGTTGGTGCAAGGGAGGTGGTGTTTATTGCTGCAATACAGCGGGATGCTCCTTCCTGGGCGGTTCCACTAGCATCTCATCTCCAAGCTTGAGGGGGAGGAGAGATGGAGGAGAAGGGGGAGGGGAGGAGAAGGGGAGGGGAAGGGGAGGGGTGGGCTCCCTAATCTCAGGGCCCGGAAGTGGCCTGAGAGATTCAACAACCAGGGCTGCGGGCTGAGAGGGGCCTGACTGCTCCACGTGTTTTTTTGAGCATACGTGTCTGTTTACCAACTCTCCGCTGTTCTATATACACGTTACTCAGCACAAAGACAGAACACAGACCAAGAAGGAAAAAGAAGCCTTACAAAAACAGCTCCTGCCTGAGACGCCAGGATGGGGTGAGGGGTATACTGCGGCTTTGCTGGTGACTCGTCCCGGTGCCACCGCTGGGGTCACAGCTGAAGGGGCCGAGGCTGGCAGGATCACCCAGCCCACCCTTGCTCCGTGAGCTGGAAGGAGGCCCCCACCACGACTAGAAAAGAGCTGGGGGCCTCACCCACCCCGCTGTTCCTCAGTGACCTTGAATCCTGCATTGGAACTGTCTCTGGCCTGCACCACTGGCTACATACATAATCAGCACCCTATCCCCTAAGCAGATTCCCTGGTGACTCAGACGGTAAGGAGTCTGCCAGCAATTCGGGAGACCTGGGTTCAACTCCCAGGTCAAGAAGATCCCCTGGAAAAGGAAACAGCAACCCACTCCAGTATTCTTGCCTGGAAAATCCCAGGGATGGAGGAGCCTGGCAGGCTATGGTCCATGAGGACACAAAGAGTTGGACATGACTGAGCGACTTCACTCTACCCTAAAGGCCAGCACCTCCCAATCCAGCACTTTATTCCATCCAGCCCGAGGGGGGTATGCAGTGGTCAGCCAGTCCCTGACTGTGCCATTCACCCGAGCTCTGCACACTGACAGGTTCGTGTGCTGGCACGTCCACTTCCAGTCGGTTCCACCACCACTGGCCCAGCGGCAGATGGGAGAGTCCCTCCCTGCCCCCCTCCCCTCACTGGGGTTCAGGATTGGGTTCAGGATTATCTGGCCGTGATGCGAAGGGGGCAGGCAGGGACTTTAAGTAGGGCAGAGCAGCAGCCACGTGGGACTAAACCACCAAACCCAAGTGACGTGAGCCATGCTGGGGCTCGTGGGCAAAGCCATCCGCAACCAAGAAGCTGACTCAGAGGAGCCCGGACATGCTCTCTCCCCAGACACCCACCCTCTCCTCCAGCTTCTTGCCAAAGAGTGGGGCCTGGGCTCGCTCCCCACCTTCCACCTTAAGCAGAACTCTGTGAATCTCGGTTCCGAAATCCGAGAATTCCCTCGACGGGAACATGTTTCGTGCCCCAGGCCCCGCAACGCTAGTTACACTTTTGGGTTTTAAGAAGATCTGCGCCGACAAAAAGCCACTGCTAATTCAGTAACACTTCTAAATGGATCTGTATGCCCCCCATCACTGTGACCTGAGCAGGTGCTTGGCAAAGGATTGCTTGCTGAATGACTGAATGAAAACGGCAGGACATACGTAAAGGTCACATTACTTAAAAATTTTTTTTGAATGTAATACTTTAGGAAGATGAATCCAAACGGATATACTTCTATATTCAATGTTTCCAACGAAGAGGTATTCTTTCGTTATCTGACAGGATAAAATTAGAGCCATTCTTCCAATATCAGAGCCACTGGCGGCTCCTGGGTGTCTGAAATGGGGCCGGTCTAAATGGAGAGGCGCTGAGGGTGTAAAACAGGGGAGCTTGAAGACTTCGTTGAAAAAAGAATGTGAGATGGCTCATTAAACATTTTTATATTAATTGTACATTGAAATGATAATATTTCAGATACAATGGGTTAAATAAAACACCGCATTAAAGTTGATTTCCTTTTTCCTTTTGTTTTAAACTTTTTATTTTGTGCTGGGGCACAGCCAATGAACAATGTTGCGACAGCTTCAGGTGAGCAGCGAAGGGGCCCAGCCATGCGTACACGTGTATCCATTCTTGCCTATCTTTTCACTTCCTCATTATGGCTACCTGAAAATCTGAATTTACACGTGTAAATTCGCATATGTAATTGGTGTGAACTAGAGGAAATACACTAATCGACAGTCAAACAGTCAGGGGGAAAGCAACGCTGGGTGCCTCTGTGACACACTCCTCGTGATCAGCTGTGGTCCAGGGTCTGCGTCTATCAGCTGGGAACCTCAGACAAGACAGGACCAAGCACCCCTGCCCAGCGTCTGCCAGGCTGGACCAACCTACCCCCAACTCCGCCCCCCAGGTTCACCCACTTGCCCACTTGGGTTCAGGGAGGGCGACTGCTGAGCCACAGCGGCAGGTGATGACCTCAGCAAGTCACTAACCCCAGCCCTGCAGAGGCTGGAGCCGCTGTGAACATAGCTGGGGCTGGTCTAAAAACTTCACACGTGTTAACACACTTCATCCTCACAGCAATGAGATGGGTGCTTGTTAACCTCATTTTAGCCACAAGGAAGCCAAGGCACAGAAAGGTTATGGAATTCACCCAAGGTCACACAGCTACTGGTGTTAGGGATCCAAATCTAGGCAGCAGGCTCCATTCTACCGCACCATCCGATGTAAAACGGTCTAGAAGAGTCTGGAAACAATAACCAAGATAAGTGGGGGCTTCGGAGGGGACTGAAAGCCACCAAATCTTCACAGCATTTCTCACCAAAGGGTCTTCGTTTAGGGCCTGTTTAACCAAAAGAATCCAAGCGCGTTGACCTCTCCCTGGAAGAGGCCACATGCAGAGGAGGAGCTGGGCCCTCCCACCAGGAACAGAGCAGGAGCCCCCAGAGTGCCCAGGCTCCCACCCCGCCACACACACAGACACAGACACGCACAGAGAGGCCGTGGCTGGGCTTGATTCCCACTCTACCAGCTTGGGCTCCAGGTTCGCAAGCCATCAAAACATCAAATTAAAAGGCAAAAGAGAAATTGCTGTGGGCAGGCATGCCAACAGTGGCAAGGAGGGGCGCTGACAAACAAGAAAGAGAAAGAAAATACACACTATAAACAGGCATGAAAACAGCAAAGGCACGTCCCTCTGGAACCACGTGGTGTGAGCTCACTCATCTTGGTGCCCAGGGCCCCAGGAGGGTCAAAGGGCCGCCAGAGAGACCCAGACCACAGCTCACCTCCAGCAATATACGCTTGCTCTGAATTCAGAGATTAAAATTGTCCCACACGTATTAAAAGCAGAGACATCATTTTGCCACCAAAGGTCTGTTTAGTCAAAGCTCTAGTTTTTCCAGTAGTCATGTATGGATGTGAGAATTGAACCATAAAGTTAAGCACCAAAAAATTGATGCTTTTGAACTGTGGTGCTGGAGAAGACTCTTGAGAGTCCCTTGGACTGCAAGGTCAAACCAGCCAATCCTAAAGGAGATCAACCCTGACTATTCATTGGAAGGACTGATGCTGAAGCTCCAATACTTTGGCCATCTGACGCAAAGAGCGACTCACTGGAAAAGACCCTGATGCTGGGAGAGAGTGAGGGCACAGAAGGAGGCAACAGAGGATGAGATGGCTGGATGGCATCACCGACTCAATGGACATGGGTTTGAGCAAGCTCTGGAAGATTGTGAAGGACAGGGAAACCTGGCATGCTGTAGTCCACGGATTTGCAAAGAGTCAAACACGACTGAGGGACTAAACGACAACACGTGTTAAGCAAAAGAGTAACAAACCACAGGGAAGACAAATAAAGGATATGAATGAAATTCAACACAATACAGTGATCAAAAAAACATTGTTGAATCTTAACTCTCACTAGTAATCAAATACACACAAAATCCTTTCATCCTTTCTCTTCCCCTTTCAGGGGGATGGGGTAGGGGCAGGGAACAGGCAGTCTCTGCCCCAGAAAACAGGAAGGGTTTGCCTGCAGGGTACTGTGGCACGTGTGGCCAAAGTCCCCAGAAGGTTGTGTGAGCCCAACGGCCCTACCATTTTCTTCCTTCTGGGAATCTGTCCAAAGGGAATAAACAGATCTAGGCGTGTAAAGATCTCAGTGTGCAAAGATCTAGGCACCAGCAGACTTGGCTTGATTGCACAGCCCTGCGCCGGGCACCACGCAGCCTCTCAGATCACCACGAGCCCGCACTGGGCACTCGCTCTGTGCCAGGCAGTGTGCATCATACGCAGTGCACAGGTAGGCAAGCTCGGAACCTCACACTGAACGGAGTCTGTCCTCCACGGAGCAGGAATCCAAGACCCAGATGGCCCACAGGCGAGGACCAGGATCAGGAGGACAGGCCAGGGTGGGGAGGGAGGTTTGGGGGCCCGAATTCTCGCAGCCAGTTGGCTGCAGAATAGGAAGGAGACCCCAGGTCTCTGGATTCCCCGACAGGGAGCTGCCAGATGGGTACTTGAACACAGAGGCCTTTCATGAATCTGTGGCTCTGGTTTCCCTTCTCCCCAGTGGAGTATTTTCCAGAGTCCCACTTCTGCTATGAAGCGGCAATAATATCATTGATCGTGGAGTAATTAGATATAGTAGATAGATACGGGAGAGGAGGCAGATCGGAGATACCCATCAGACAGACAGCAGGTGCCCTGGGGAGGGGTGGGGTGTTTCTACTTCCTTTCACGCTGGAATGTGTTCTAACAAGCAGGCATTACTTTCCCTGTTTAAACATATATTTACATTTTTTAGATGTTCAAATATTTTGGAGTGTTTCCTGACTGAGCATCTTTTCTACCATGCGCAGTATCCATGCTGCTCCCAGAAGGGAGAGCCCCCCTCCAAAAGGCATCATTCAGCCGGGCATACAAGACATCCAGAAGAAAACTACGGCAGGAGAGAAGAGCTCTGAATCACCCTTAAGTTGTACTCAAAAAGCTTCCAAAAGTGAAACTCCAGGTCAAAAGCTTGCCTGAGAAGTGGTATGTCAGCCTGGCCCAGCAGAGCGCAATCAGTCCATCCATGTGAGGGGAAGAGCCCTAGGCCTGGAACTGGAAAACCAGGCAGAGTCCCTGGGTGGTCTTGGGGATGTGACTTGGACTGTAGGCTACCAGGCTCCTCCATCCATGGGATTCATCAGACAAGAATACTGGAGTGGGTTGCCATTTCCTTCTCCAGGGGATCTTCCGGACAGAGGGATCGAACCTGGGGTCTCCCACATTGCAGGCAGACACTTTACCCTCTGAGCCATCAGGGCCACCTTCTAGGTCCTAGGCGATCTCATTTGCAAAATGGGGATGATATGTGCATACCCGAGAAGACTGCAAGGGACAGCAGAGGCCTCATGACAATCTCCAGCAGGCAGGCGAGGAATGTTCACTGGTGGGACACCGCATAGCCCAAGGTCCACACCTCAAAGCAGGTGATTCAGATCACCTCTCCTTTCCACTTCCATAACCCCAGAGCTTAGCTCCCTGAGCCAAACTAGCTGCCCCGCGCCCTTGGCCTGCGTGGTGGAAGCCGGCTAGACGTCAGGAAGAATGCAACTGGTTCAACAAAACCCCTATTCTCTGTTTAATCGAGTTACCTGCAGAGAATGGAGACAAGCCAAAGGGTCCTAGGTGGGTGTTCAGGCGATGCTGAACAGGCCCCTAGGTTCACAGGGCCCTGGGTTGGCCCCCCTCAGCCTCAGCTCCCCCAGGCTAGGGTCTCCTTCCTCCCTCCATTCCTGAGGTTCTCAGATCATAGGCCCGCTGACAGCGGCGCCGAAGGGCTCACGGCCAAACGCACGGCATGGACACTAAGAGCTCATTCATCCAATTCTCCCGCCTGGTTTCCCTGCGGCCCTGTGCCCTCTGCTCCAGCCAGCACCAAACGGAGAGTTCATTCTCAAATGCGAGTGAGAAGGGAAAGAGTTAATCGCTCAGTCGTGCTCAACTCTTTTTGCGGCCCCTGGATTGTAGCCCACCAGGCTCCTCTGTCCATGGGGCTTCTCCAGGCAAGAATACTGGAGTGGGTGGACATTTCCCTCTCCAGGGCATCTTCCCAACCCAGGGATTGAACCCAGGTCTCCAGCATTGCAGGCAGATTCTTTACCATTGGAGGCACCAGGGAAGCCCCAACCTGCTTTCAGATAACACCTGCCAGACAGCTCTTGCTTCAACCCTCCAGTGACTGCCCATCTCCTGCAGGCTTAAGTGCCACCTTGAGTGGTCTCCTGGAACAGGTGAGCTGTAAATCAATTCATACAGGATAAAACGTTCAAAACTCCTGCACCAGGGTCCTCCCTCTGTGGACTCAGTGCTCAGGCATGCAGAGCAGCCTGCGGCTCCTTGAGCCCCATCCTTTGCTACCTTTGCACACCTGCTCCCCCTGCACAGAGCATCTCCCAGACCCCGTGCCTGGCACACACATTCAATTAAAGAAGTAAATGGTAGGGACTTCCCTGGCAGTCCAGTGGTTAAGACTCCAGCTTCCACTGCAGGGGGCGTGGGTTCAATCCCTGGTGAAGGAACCAAGGTCTCGCATGTTTGGTGCAGCTAAAAACAAATAAATGCATAAATAAATGGTAGAAGCAAGCTACGGTACATGCCAGCCATGGGCGTGTTTAGGAACATGGACTGTCTTCCAAATCTGGCAGAGAGCTGGAACGCAGTGAAGGAGGACTAAATGGTTGGGGGTCAGGGGGCATCTCCAGGCTCCCCCCACCGAGTTCCTGCAGGTTTGGGGTCTTGAAAAGCCTTTCCCAGCCCCTCATCTTCGCCCTGCTTTTCTTAAAACTTGGGCTTTACTCTTGCCACTCCCAGGCCCCGCTCTGGGACCTGCTAAGGGCTGATCCATTCACCTTCAGTGTCCAAAGTGCTGGCTCTGCCCCGTCCTCCCCTCCTGCTTTCCCCAGTGCTAGACGCAACTGGGCCACATCACAGGAGCTAATATACGTATCTGGAACAAATGCAGCTTTCCCTGGCCCCTGGCACCCACACCGATATCCTCTTTTTGAGAATTCCTAGAGCTCTTTTGTGCAAAGTCCTCAATAACCAGTCCCCCATGAGGCACGCATTCCCCAAAGCAGCTAATTACCACAATGGCCCCAGGGATGTTACACACTCCGGGCCCCCATCCCAAACCCACCAAGTGAGATCTCTTAGAGGCAGCAAGCCCCGCGGGCACGCATTATCAGCAGGTTGGGGAATGCCTATCTCCAGGAGCAGGAGAAGGGAATCAGCTCAGGACAGAGCTTTTCTGTGTCCAGAATGGACCCAATGCTTCTCTCCACATCACAGGGCTCTTGCTGGGATCTGGTCATAGGAGAGGAAACAAGGGACAGAATCTACAGCTCTGGGGAGACCTGCAGCTGCAGAGGCTCTGACCGCCCTGCCCACAGTTCCGGGCCGCCTTCTCCCCTTGGCCTGGATTTGAACCAGGAACACCCGCACCTCTTTCTATCTGAGTCCCTTCAGAATGTTACCAAGCCCGGAGCCCATGGAGGTAGGCAGACAATGCCTCAGTGAGTGAGGGGTAACAGGACAGCCATGTGCTGCCCCGACCAAGGAATTTCACTGCTTAAAAGCCCCTGGAGGAAGGCAGGCCTGGACCCAGCAGAGGCCAGGGTCCTCACTCTCTCCCTCTTCATGGTGGCCTCGCAGCTTGAGGACTGGGGCAATCCTGGGGGCCACTCTCCAAGCCAGGTCTCCAGCAGGACCACACTCCTGAGTCCCAGCTCACCAGCTGGAGGCTTCACTTTCCTGAAGTTTTATTTTACAATAGGGGTTTCCCTAGGTGGCTCAGATGGTAAAGAATCTGCCTCCAAGGCAGGAGACCCGGGCTCCATCCCTGGGTCGGGAAGATCCCCTGGAGAAGGGAATGGCTACCCACTCCAGTATTCTGGCCTGGAGAATCCCATGGGCAGAGGAGCCTGGCAGGTAACAGTCCATGGGGTCGCCAAGGGTCGGACATGACTGAGCGATGAGCCCTTTTTTGCACACTGTAGACAAGTTACATTGA
>SJYQ01026941.1:0-19704 GCA_006410935.1 Redunca redunca
GAAGTAAGCCAGAAAGAAAAACACCATTACAGTATACTAACGCATATATATGGAATTTAGAAAGATGGTGATGATGACCCTGTATGTGAGACAACACAAGAGACTCAGTTGTGTAGAGTGGACTTTTGGACTCTGGGGGAGAGGGAGAGGGTGGGATGGGATGGGAGAATGGCATTGAAACATGTATACTATCATGTAAGAAACGAATCGCCAGTCTGTGTCCAGTGCAGGATGCAGGATGCTTGGGGCTGGTGCATGGGGAGGACCCAGAGAGATGTTATGGGGTGGNGAGATGTTATGGGGTGGGAGGTGGGAGGGGATTCATGTTTGGGAGCACATGTACACTCGTGGTGGATTCATGTCAATGTATGGCAAAACCAATACAGTATTGTAAAGTAAACTAAAGTTAAAATAAAAATTTAAAAAAGAAAAAAGAAATTAGTCGTTTTAAACTGAACAGTGGCATGCAGTGCATTCACAGTGTTATATGAGCACCACGTCGAGTTCCAAGAAGAAAGGCTATTTCTTAAGCTGGATGAGTGTCCTTTTCCTTTTTCTCTAAACTGCTGATCTCTCTGTAGAGAAGCGTGGGCCCTCGTCTTACTCGGCTTGGGCTGCAAGGGTGAAGTTCTGCAGCCTGCATGGCTTAAACAACAGAAGCTTCTCACACCCAGAGGCCAGAGGCCTGGCCGAAGATGCTGGCGGGTGTCCATCCTGAGGCCTTGCTGCCACTGAGCTGTGTGTTCACGAGACTGTTTGTGCAAGGAGAGCCGTGATCCTGTCAGATCAGGACCATGCTGATGACCTCGCTCAACGGCCGCACCTCTGAATACAATCACACGGAGGGGTAAAGGGGCTACAACACGGGAGTCTGGGGAGACACGCTGTAACAGACTTCTCCAGAAGGCTCTGCCTAGTTTGCTCAGCTGCAGGAGTATGCATCTCAGTGTGGTGGTGTTGTTATTCAGTTGTAAGTTGTGTCTGATTCTTTGCAACCCCATGGACTGCAGCATGCCAGGCTTCCCTGTCCTTTGCCATCTCCCAGAGTTTGCCCAAACTCATGTCCATTGCGTCAGTGATGTCATCCAACCATCTCATCCTCTGCCACCCCCTTCTCCTCTTGCCCTCTATCTTTTCCAGTGAGTCAGCTCTTTGCATATCAGGCGGCCAAAATATTGGAGCTTCAGCTCCAGCTCAGTTTCAGGAGGAAGCACTTCAGTGGTGTCAACTCCAGGCTTTTTAGCACTGAAGCCCACTCCAGCGTCGGGACCCACGTGGCAGGACCAGAAAGGAAGAAGCACTCACCTCAGGGCGAAGGAAAGTGGATCAGGAGCTTTTCAAGGTTTTCCCTGTACGCTTGTTGCCTTTCCTTGATTCCTTCTGCAGGTGGAGCAGAGAATACGTGAGGCAGATCTAGTTTCCCAGGATCGGAGTGGACTCATCAGGGAGCCATGACCGTCCAGGACTCTAGTCTCGGGCTGTTTGTGCAGCTTGCTTCCCACACACAGAAACCTGGAGTGTTAGGCACCCTTGTCTGCGTGATGCCTCAGGAGGGATATTTGACATCTGTCTTGGGGGAGGACCCCAGTGGTGAGAGAGTTTCAGTGCCCATGAGGATTGAGCACCTATATTCTAACAACAAACATTCTAATCAGGAAAGACTGACATGTGGAAGAGATTGGATTAACTTAGACCATGCAGAGAGGTAGAAGGGAGGCTGATTTCCATCCTTACAGAAAATTTCCTCACACTTCCCATTGTTTCAAAGAAAAGTGGTAGTGATTCTCCTGTCCCTGGAAGCATCCAACAACTTCCTATGGATATTGTAGAGGAACTCGACACAAGGAATGGCATGTAGACTAGATGTTTTTCAAGGATCTCTGCCCACGGGGTTCCACTTGGGATTTCAGACATTAGCCAGCCCAACCCATAACAACAGCCCTCTATTCTTATGGCCAGTTGACTAAGAGGTACATGTTGGAATTAAGGTAGTTCTGGTTCTCTGTCACTCTTCATAAATAACAGTAACCTCAGACCTGTCCAATGCTCTCTGCTTCCGTAAAACTAAGGCAGTGAGGACACAGGCTTCCATTTTGCAGCTGATGGGTTAGCAGGCTGGACCAATGTCCCTCATGCATGTGCCCTAATAACCCCCTAAGATGATCACCCAGCCCCAAAGCCTCTAAGCTGCTTAGCTGCGCATCCCACCCTCCACCCCTTCGAGCTGGCACTGCGTTCAGTGTTGGGAAATGAAACCCGGGGCTTGTAGCTGCTTTTCACTGGATCTGACGCAAGAAACAAGTAATGCATAGCCAGGGAGTGGTTCCTAGACTCTGAGAATTAATAGACCAGTAAATTTCCAGAAGAACTGTAGCAAGAGTTGGAAAACTTTTCATTTTGGTCAAGTAAGGATTTTTTTTTCCCTTAAACTGCCATCTACGCTCATCTCTATTTTATAAAAGGAAGAACACTTTGTCCCCTATGCTTAGCAGCTGCGTTCTGAAATATTTATGGGTAAAGTGTGTGTCTGCAGTTTACTTTCAAATGGTTCGAAAGGGAAAAAGCAATAGAGAGATGAGCACATGCAGTGAAATGTTGAATCTGTGTTGACTGTGGGGGTGTTTATTATTATACTATTCCGGCTTTTCGCTGTTTAAATTCATAATTCTAGAAAATGCAAAACATATGACTGAAGGCAAATCAGTGGTCACCTGCGATGGGGAGTTGACTGAAACGTATGCCAGGGAACCTTTAGGGGCAACGGAAATGTTCTGTCTTCATCAAACTACACTGAAGATGGGTAGATTTGGTTGCATGTAGAGCATTTATCTAAAGATTAGGAGGGAGAAGAAGGACATTTATATGGAAGAAAAAAGAAAACTTTAGAATTCCATAACCTTAGAATAAAGAACCACCCTTTATACTGAAAACATTTGGGTCTATGAAAAAACTGACAACAGTGTCCTTATTTTCCTTGATTCTTCACCAAGCGGAGAAAAATGCATTACAGACCAGGGGCTGGGAATGGCTGCAGAGACTACGATTTCCAGAAAGAGCGAGGTGGGGCGTGCAGTGCACCCGATTCTCCTGCCTGTCCCAGTGCTGACAGGTCAGTGGCTGAGACCTCCACCCGGGAGACCTGGGGCTAACACAGCTACAGGAGAATGGGGGTCCCAGGGGCACCCGCGGCTCAGGGCAGCCCATCTGATGAAGGCACTAGAAGGGCCCAGTCATTTTTCTTCCTCTTTTTTTTTTTTTTATTAAACTGCACCTCATAGCTTGTGGGATCTTAGTTTCCTAACAGGGATTGATTCTGGACCCCCAGCAGTGAGAGCTCGGAGTCTTAACTACTGGACCAGCAGGAAATTCCCTTCTTTCTTTTTTTTAATTTTTTTAAGGGGAAAGAGAAGATTTCTTAAAAATAAAGCCTAGCATTCCCTTCACACAGACCACCAGTGTCAGCTCCTTGGTTCCTATCCCAGAGACTGCATATAATGGGTATGGAAACACACGTGTCCACACATATCCACACATAGGCTTGTGCGTTTGCAAAATGCGATCGTACTACACACACCTGTGACCTTTGCTCAGTCACAGTCTCTCCATTCCTCGCCCAGTAATTTCCATGCTACCTGTCTGAGGTCAAATAACAAACATATTCCAGGGGCTGTTCCCAACCCAGGGATTGAACCCCAGTCTCCTGTATTGTAGGCAGATTCTTTACCATCTGAGCCACTGGAGAAGCCCTAACAAACATCATATTACGGACACATTATTAGATTATATTCAGATTTTCCCAGTGGGCCCAAAATATCTGTACATCCTGTTTATTCAGTGGGGACCACACAGTACATCTGGATGTTGAGTCCCTTAACTGTCTTTTAATCCAATGCATGTCTTTTCTAAGACATTGACTTATGAAAGATACCAGCCACTTTCTACTTTCATCTGGTAGCTTTCTTGTGGTCTCATCTAGCTATTCTTTGTATGTCCTACAAATGAGAAGTGATGTCTAGAGGCTTGATGGATTCCAGCTGTCTTAAGATCATACTTCACGGTGGTTGACACTTTGGAGATGCTAAGATTGACTTCAGACCTGATCCCCCTGTTATGTGGTTGCAAAAGGCTTGCACCTTGTGAAGTCTTGATCCATATGGCATCACTTTGGTGTCATAGGAACAGACATTTCCCCTTCAACTCTTCACATGCTGGTTTTGACACCAGTAAAGAATCCTCATCTGAGTCAACAATGTCCTCAGTGTTTTACAACCTTAGGTTTTGCTGTTATCCAGCTCTGCTGAGATCAAGGGCTCAGAAGACATTGTCATTGAAAGGATAGGTTATTACTTACAGTGCCTCAAAGCGGGGCAGGCCACCCATGGAAGCACCAGGGGCCAGTTGGGCGGTAGCAGGATCAAGAAGAAAACACGGGCAAGAGGTTGTTTGTGGTTTCCTTGAGAAAGAACTGGCGAGACAAGATAAGCAGACTTAAGATGGGCTCTGGGGTGCAGGGGCTGTCTCTAGTTGTCTGACACCTGGTCCCAGGATGACTGACGGGGGCAAGGCAGTAATGGTTCAGAATGTGAGACCCCCAGCAAAGCAGGAAAGGAGGCCTTTGGTGTGTTCACATCCTGGGTGGGCTGATACAGATGTGAAAAACAGTCACTCTGGGGAAAAACTAGCCTGGGATGGCAGTCTCTTCAGGGTCAGCAGAGCCTCAGATGTCAAAGCATCAAAATTATAGAAAATAAAAAGGCACAATAAATACAGGTCAGAGTTTGTCAAGTGGTATTTTTCTAATTATATCACTCTCTACATTTCTTAGCTGACATTCCTCCGTTAAAATTTTTTAAAGTTGGGACTTCCCTGGTGGTCTAAGGGTTAAGACTCCCTGCTCCCAGAGAATCCTGGTTTGAGCCCTGGTTAAGGAACTAGATCTATTTATAGATCTAGATCTATTTTTAATGTTTTATTCTCATAGAAATGAAATTTTTTCCCAACTTCAGCTGTTGCCAGCCAGCATACTGTTGCAATCCAGTGACTCATTGATTTTCTCCAAGCTTATTGAGCCCCTATTCTAGGTACTGGAGGTGGGAGAGGAAGTCCTGGAACCTAGAATCTAACAGTGGTCGGAGGGGGACAGACAATAAACAAGAAATGAATCAGTTCTCCTCTATGTTAGATGCTGTTAGGTGCTACAGAGGAAGGGAATGCTGAGGAGGAGGACAGAAGTGTTGGAAGGGGTGGTACACCAGGATACAGATGGACAGGGTGACAGCGATGTCAAGACTCAAAGGAATAAATAAGCCGAGTGACTGTCTGTGGGAAAGGTGTTCCAGAAGAAGAAACAGTAGGTACAAAGGCCTTGAGGCAGGTTTGAAGAAAAGCAAAGAGGCCAGCTGACTGGAGCAAAGTGAACAAAGTTACGAAAAGGGGACCCAGATCATGCAGGGGTTTGGAAGCCACTGGGGTGTCTCAGTAGATACTAACACCCCAAACATCAGAACTGGCTTTCTGCTTAGACTGGCTTCATTTCAAGACACCAGCTCAAGTCCAAAACACACGCGTGTTAGTGACCACACCATCCCCTGGATTCATTCCCTGGATATTCTGTTCCAGACACTGGAATATAAACAAGATAAACAAAACAGCATGGGGTCCCTGACCTCGTGGAGCCTAGAGTCAAATATGAGGTCAGTTCAGTTCAGTCGCTCAGTCGTGTCTGACTCTGCGACCCCATGAATTGCAGCACGCCAGGCCTCCCTGTCCATCACCAACTCCCGGAGTTCACTCAGACTCACGTCCATCGAGTCCGTGATGCCATCCAGCCATCTCATCCTGTCGTCCCCTCTTCCTCCTGCCCCTAATCCCTAATCAGGGTCTTTTCCAATGAGTCAACTCTTCGCATGAGGTGGCCAAAGTACTGGAGTTTCAGCTTTAGCATCATTCCTTCCAAAGAACACCCAGGGCTGATCTCCTTTAGAATGGACTGGTTGGATCTCCTTGCAGTCCAAGGGACTCTCAAGAGTCTTCTCCAACACCACACTTAACAAGCATCAATTCTTCGGCGCTCAGCTTTCTTCACAGTCCAACTCTCACATCCATACATGACCACTGGAAAAACCATAGCCTTGACTGAGATGAAAGACCATAAAATTATCTTGCAGACAAGCATCAAATGCAGAAGAGCCTCCAACCTAGTCTGGAGGTGGGGGAAGTCTCCCCTGAGGAAGTGACTCGAGCCAGAGTCTGAAGGGTGGAAATAATCAAAGAGTGTGGGAGAAGAGGGTGATTCCAGGCAGAAGCAATGATGGGTGTGCATTGCAGGGAGATGGGGAAGGGCGGGCAGAGGCTGGAGTGTGTGACTTTAAAGTTCTGTGCCTAGGACTCCCGTGGGGGTCCAGTGGCTAAGACTCCACCTCCCAATGCAGGGGCCCAGGTTCGATCCCTGGTCAGGGAACTAGATCCCACATGCTGCAACTAAGGCTGACGATCTCACAACTAAGACCCAGTGCAGCCAAATAAACAATTAAAAAAAAAAAAGTTCTGTGCCTGCAGCTGAGAACAAGGTGAGATGCTAAGCAGGAGCGTGGCTACTCAGGGCTTGGAAGGATGTACTTAGCAGGAGACACTATAGTCTGGGAAAGCCAAGGGGCTGGTGTGGACCCTGCAGGGGTGGGAGGACTAGACCGAGTCAGAGGACGCCCAGGGCAAAACTGACAGGACTCATGGCCTAATGGATAGGACACGAGGAAGAGGAGAAGGACAGCACCCGTTTGGCTTGCGTAACACCAGGATTCATCTTGAGGTTGACATTTCTCCTTGACCTTTTTGTCTCTATCCCCACCCACAAGGTTGCATTAGCTGCCTGCTGAGTTTAATCAAGTTGGTTGAGCTCTGGAAAATCCCTTCTCCTGGTGATAGCAGGAGGAAGGGATAATCAGTCTATTTCCAGAACCCAAAGTGGGTTAAGATAGAAAGTAGCTTTAGTCTACTAGCTGTCATCCCTCCCCCACCGCCACCCTTCCCCGCTCAAGCCGGTTGGCTCCTGCGAGCCCACCGTGAGCCCCTCTGGAGGGAGACTGAGAGGCCCTTGCCTAATGCTGAGAACTGCTGAAGCTACCATTTTGTCCGCCTCAGCACTAATCCAGTTACCACTCTGCTCCTTCAATGGGATTTGGCTTCTAGACACTGAGACGTGGGTGCGGGGCACACTCTCCCAGTTCCCTACAAATCCCCCTGAGCGGTCAGCCAGGGCCCGTGTGGAGTTGTCTGGGTAGACAGAACAGGGGTTGGCTGTCTGCTCACCCCGGAGGGCACACACACCTTCTCCCCACCTCCTGGGCCCTCCCGGCTGATCGCACAAGGTACGTGACCACTCTCCAGCAAAGCCTTCTGAGACCCTCAGGGCAGGCCAGGAAGGAGCCAGGACCGGGGAGACTGGCATCTTCGTGCAGTCAGTCTGACCCAGTTACTTTCCATGGACATTACTTGTTAGGCAAACTCAGAAGGCGTTTTGAATTTCAGACAGCCTCTTTGTTGTGGGTAGAGCTGGGGATAGTGAGAGAGAACTCTGCTTAGTGTGAATTGCTGAGCAGGACTTTTAGGGGATTTAACGGATTTTTCAAATGATATTCATGAAGTGGTTAGGTTGTGGTTTGCAGGAACTTTTTCTACCTTAATTGCCATGATACATCGTCAAGATAGAATTTTAAAATCAATCTGGCTTACTGTGACGATACCAAGGCTTAGTCTCAAAGTAAAACCTTCTTGTGGGAATCTATCTGAAGTGAGGTTTACTAAGAAGTGAGGTTTGCTGGTGAGGCTTACTAAGAAGTGTTTGACGCTTATCAAGAAAAAATAAATACCTTAAAAAAAAAAGCAGCTCACTGTAGTGAAATACAAACCAGACAAAGGCCTTATTGAGTCAAACGTGGATACCGAGGTAGAAGGAAATGTCTAATGGGTGCACAGTGTCTCATGAGTAGGTTTTATTCTGAGAATGTTCTAGGTGTTACGTTTAGGATGGCTTTACCTTTCCGCAGCCCTGTAACACCTGACGTACGCCCTAATGTGGAAGAAACTGCCAGGGACAGTTAACACAGCAGCCAACATGCAGGCCAATAAGCCCGCACCAAACCACGTTATCTTCAAGAAGATCTCCCGTGATAAATCGGTAAGTGGGGCAGATGTGAGGGGCTTGAGTGATGATTTTTTTAAGGAGCTTTTTGAATAGATGGGATCAATATCAAAACCCTGTGAGGTCAATGGAAGCAATGTGAGTGTCATCCATCTCTGTCTGCTGGGATGATAGGTGAGATGTAAAGGGATGACTTGGAGAAATAGGACTTCTCTTCAATCTCAACAAGACTTCAGCCCCAGGACCCTTCATGTTCTCCTGGTCGGTGCCCAATCCCTCTCCTCCAATTTTACTTCTTTTTCTAGCCTTGAACCCTTGACTTACATTTCAGATGTTGTTTTGGTAACGCCTATAAATTACTTGGGCCTTTTTCTATCGTCTTGCCTACCTGCCTGGGGAGAGCGCTGATGTTGGGTCATGCAATTCTCTACCGTCTGGCACCCACCCCAGGCGCTAAGCTCAGGGCTTCCAGGACCACTGGATGAGGGTGCGTCTCCCGAGGCTCCACAGCGCTCACTGTGGCTGCATGGCCACCGATACCCTGGCACCCTGCATACCCGGCAGAGGTGATGCCACTGTTGGCTCCATCAGGGGGACGGTAGGTGGGCTAGACGTGCCTGTGAACTTCCTGGCCTGGGAGACCAAACCAAGGGCCCACTGCACAGCCTCTGTGGATGGTGTCTCCTTGCACGGCTTGATGGATTCTCAGGGACTGACAGTCTAGTTCTGTGCCATCCATTGCAAGCTGCACTTCTAATTTAAAATTTTTTATTAGCAATGTTAAAATGGTAAGAAGAAACAGGGAATTCATTTTAATACTATATTTTATTTAACCCAATATAACCAAAAAACTATCATCTCAACATGTAAATGGTATAAGAAGTATTGATAACACTTGTTTGTTGTTTGTTCAGTGACCAGGTCATGAGTGACTCTTTGCAACCCCATGGACTGCAGCATGCCAGGCTTCCGTGTCCTCCACTATCTCCCAGGGTTTGCTCAGTCCCATGTCCATTGAGTCAGTGACGCCATCTAACCATCTCATCCTCTGTCATCCCCTTTCCCTTTTGCATTCAATCTTTCCCAGCATCAGGGTCTTTACCAATGAGTCAGTTCTTCGCATCAGGTGGCTGAAGTATTGGAGCTTCAGCTTCAGCATCGGTCCTTCCAATGAAGATTGATGACATATGTTAAATTTATTTCCTGTTATTGAGACCTGGTGTGCGTTCTACATTCACAGCACATGGCGGTTTGGCATGGCCATATTTCAAGTGTTGGTGGGCACCAGTAGATAAATATTGGAGGATGTGGACCTAGGTCATTCTTCTGGTTGACTCCTGAAGCCTACACTGGGCCTGAAAGAAGCTCTCTGAAGCTTCTCATGCCTCACGGGCTCTGCACAGACACTCTCCCCTTCCCCTCTCCTCTCCTCCCTGAGGATCTCCATCACTTTCATCCAGACCTCTGATTCTTCAGGGTGACAAGTCAGGTACCCCGCAATCTTTCATCCTCCCAGCTCTCTTCCAACTTGTGTCTTTCTAGTGAACTTTATCCTGACTTCCAGCAAAAGAAGGGAGAAACCACTCCTGCTGGGCATTATTACTTTCTCACTTTTTCCTTACTCCCACCTAGCTAGACCTCTGTTGACCTGGAAAACTTAGAATTTTTGTATTTAGGAGGAAAATATAATTCATCCACGACTCTCTCCATATTAGGATCATTCCCACTGCAAGTCTTTGTCTGGCCTCAGGCGTGTTGTGCCAGGGCCCTGGGTCAGTTTCTCTCCAAATCTCTCCACTCCTCTGTCTTCTGCCATCTTCATCCTCTGGCTGGTGGCAAGACGGCTGCCCCAGCTTCAGGGGACTCACTTTCACTTCCTTCCAGAAGGAAAAGGCTGTTGATTCCTGGGATCTCTTAAGGGTGAGGAGGTATTTCTCCAGCAGACTTCTCTTTACCTCATTGGTCAAAACTGATTACATGCCCACCTTCAGCCCATCCTGAGCCAAAAGAATAGGAGCAGGCCATTCAAGAATCATCCTTCGTGATGAATGTTAACTAAATTTATTGTGGCTATTCAGTTCAGTTCAGTCACTCAATCGTGTCTGATTCTTTGCGACCCCATGGACTGCAGCACACCAGGCCTCCCTGTCCATCAACTCCCGGAGCTTGCTCAAACCCATGTCCATTGAGTTGGTGATGCCATCCAACCGTCTCATCCTCTGTCATCCCCTTCTCCTCTTGCCTTCAATCTTTCCCAGCATCAGGGTCTTTTCAAATGAGTCAGCTCTTCGCATCAGGTGGCCAAAGTATTGGGGTTTCAGTTTCGGCTTATAGCTTTGTGGCTATAGCTTTGTGATTTACACATACATCATTATATTGTACACCTTAAACTTAAACAATATGTCAATTATATCTCAGTAAAACTGGGGGGAAAAAAGAACGATCCTCTGGGGTGGCCTTCTTAACACAACCGCTTGGGGATGGTGGGCCCTGGTTGCCATGATTGGTGACTGTTATCCAGACATCTTCCTGGAGGAAGATGGTGCGCGTGGCTGTCAGATGGGTAGGCAGCAGACTGGCCGAAGCCTTGCCTTGTCCACCCCACTTTCCCCACCTGCTCCTGTCTCTTCCCCTCGCTTGCAGTTGCAGCAGAGGACACGCTGTTGCTTCCACTGAGGTTCATGCTACTTACAGCCTGGGTCATGGCCCACCACCTCCTCTGGGTCCTATCCCAAAGCCTCCTCCCTCTGGGGCTCTCTCTCTTTCTCTACCAGTACCAGCTTAAGCATAACAAGGACCGACCTCATGCATCCTAAACACAAGAAAAAGAACCGCAAATGCCCCTTGACCCCATCTCCTTTCTAGCTCTCCTTCTTTCACAGCCAAAGCTTGAAAAAGAGGAAGACATTCTCTGTCCCCCTACCTTCTCCCTTCCTGCTCATTCCTCAGTTCGCCCTCCTCCCGACCACTTTCAGCTGCCTACCTGGCTTTCCTCTCGCCAACCCCTTCTCCACTTTGCTGCCATTGCAACCAGAGCCTCAGTGTTCTCCTCCATAAAACGGGCTTAATCTCTAGCTCATAAGGTAGTCGTGAGGATTAAATGAAATAATATGCCCTATGTACTTAGCTTGGCTCCTGGTACAGGACAAACACCACATACCCCTTAATTGCAGGCCTTTCATCCTGTTTCAAATGCTTCCACATCCTCCTGGAATCTTTAGGGTCTGGTCCTGTAAGACTCTTTCTGGCTGTTTGCATCCCCATTTGGTGGCTACGCACCTGCAGGTGAAACCATAGGCAGTTCCAGAAGCATTTTCTTGGCTCTGGACTTTTTACATGCTGAGTTGTTTTTTTTTTACCCAGAAAGCATCCTTTCACCATAACCCATGCCCAGCACCTGGTCAGGTGCTTCAACATCAATCACACAAATAACCCGGAAGCCACAGAGATACACTCCTGGATAACTGCTACAAGGGAGCAGATATAGGAGATGATTTAATGCCAGCAGAAATTATTGTGAGTGTCCACGGAAAGAGACATATGAATTTCAGAGGCTTGGGGAAGAGGGAGCAAGCCAGGATCCATGCATTCACTCACTGATGCACTTAGCAAATCTTGATTAAATTCCTGCCTGTACCAGACATGGCACTAGACACAGTGATGGATGAAAGGTGTGTGAGAGAATTCTTACCACCGTGGCCACAGTGCCATGGCTTAAGGCGGCGAGTGGCGGTGAACCCACCGACGCTTTCCCACAGACGGGGGCGGTAAAGGGACCTTGGCTTCCAAGGGCGTTGAAACAGACAGGACAAGGGCTGGGGCATGGTCATCCCTCCCCAGCCAGGACGCCTGCCCTGCTTCTTCAGGTGTATCTGTATAGATGCTCACCCGATAGGATTTTAGGGACACCAGAACATCTGCCTCTTGCTGAGTCCAGAAAATCTTCTAACAAGGAGGAGAAACCTTTCGATCACAGAGAGAAATGAAAGGTTCAACATGCAAACAGCTGACAGGAGCCTCATGCACATAAGCGTCAATTTCCACTAAAGTATCAGCGAGGAATCCGCCAAGTTTGCCTGGTTGACAGCAGACCTGGGTTTGGTGGGAAAAGGCGGGGAGAACAGGGTCTTCCCGAAGAGAGGGGAAGAATTCCTCGGAGCCGCTTCAGAGGCTGAGAAAAGACCACACCTTGCCGGCAGTCCGTCGTCTCTGCCTACCGCCTTGCCTACGGCCAAGCAGGGCGAGAGGAGGGACAGGGAGGCCGAGCAGCAGCGCCGGGCACCTCCTCTTCTCCATAGAGAGCAAACACTTCCGTTGTTGCTGTTTTTTCCTCTTCGGTTGCTGCTGATTTTTAACATGAATACCTTCAGGTACTTTGACCATTGAGAACCCATCTCTGTTCCCACAGGTGACCATCTACCTGGGGAAGAGAGACTACATAGACCACGTTGAACGCGTAGAGCCTGTGGGTAAGTCGAGCTGGGGGGAGAGGCTTTTTAGTCTATTTGTTTATTCATCTTGCCTGCACTGGGCCTTTGTCGCTTTGCACAGGCTTTCTCTAGTTGCCGTGAGCAGGACTCCTCTCTAGCTGCTTCTCACCTCAGTCCTTCTCTGGTTGTGGAGTGCGGGCTCTAGGCACGCTGGCCTCGGGAGCTGCAGCTCTCGGGCTCAGAAGCTGTGGCACACAGGCTCCGGTTGCTCCCCGGCGTGTGGGAGCCTTCCCAGACCAGGGATCGAATCAGGGTCCCCTGCGCTGGCAGGCAGCTTCTCATCCACTGAACCACCAGGGAAGGTCTGGGGTGAGATTTTAATGCTGTTTTTCCTTTAAGTCACCAGACACCTACTAGTTTTGTGTTTTTTTTTTTAAAAATCTGACTTTGTTAATAATCTAATCAAAGAAATGCAAATTAAAACATTATCCAGGCGCCACTGGCTGATTGGAGACAATTTTAAAGAGTGTGAGAGAGACAAAGGACGCATCTCTGGAGTATATAAAGAAAGCTCAAAAACTCACCAGTTTAAAGAGAAAACAAGATCCATTTAGGAAATAGACAAACAAAAGGAAAAGACATTTCATTGAAGAAAATATACGAGTGGCACTGAGCACACAGGAAAATATTCAACAGCAACAGGAAAAGAAACACGTTCAACAGCATCAGTCGTTAGGGAAACAAATTAACACCACAATGAAGTATCACTATACGCCTGTCAGAATGGCTAATATCGAAAACAGTGACGATACCAAATGCTGGTGAGAATGTGGAGACACTGGATCACTCAGGCATTGCTAGTAGGAACGTAAAATGGGACAGCCACTGTGGAAAACATATGCTTATTATATGATCCAGCAATTTGCATTCCTGGACATTTATCACAGAGAAATGAAAGATTATGTTCACGCAAAAACTTGTATGTGATTATTCACAACAGCTTTATTTGTCATGGCTCCAAACTAGAAAGAGCCAAAATGTCTCTCAATAGGTGAATGAGGTTAAACACGCCGGGGCATATCCATGCCTTTGTGTACTACTCGACAGTGGAAAAGAATGAGCTACCAGGGACTTCCCTGGCAATCCAGTGGTTAAAACTCCGGGCTTCCGCTGCAGGGAGCATGGTTTCCATCCCTGGTCAAAGAATCAAGATCCCACGTGCAGCAGTACACCATCAATTTTTTTTTTAATTTTTAACTTAATTTTAAGTTAAAAAGTTAAATACCAAGTTAAGTTTTAATACCAACCCATGCTACAGCTTGTAAGTGTCAAGGGCACCACCATGAGTGGAAAGCCAATCTCAAGAGGCCATATGCTTTACGATCCCATCTATATAACATCTTAGAGATGACAACACTATAGAAAAGGAAAGCTGAACAGTGGTTTCAGGGGGCTAAGGTTGGTGGGGGAGGTAGTTGGGTGTGACTACAAAGGGTCAGCCCCAGAGGGAGATCATTATGGTGAGAGGACAGCTCTGTGTCCAGACTGCCGTGGTGCTAACACAAAATCTCCATTTGGTAAAACGACTTAGAGCTATACATACACTGTATCCATGTTGACTTCCTGGTTTTGAGATTGTATGCAATTATCTAAGATGTAACCGTTGGAAGAAACTGGATAAGGGATACATGGGGACTTCTCTGTGCTATCTTTGCAGCTTCCTGTGAATCTATAATTACTTCAACTCAAATTGTTCTTTTTTTTTTTTTAAGAGTGTAAAAGACTGGCAATTTAGGCAGTAAGATGAGCATGTCCTTCAGCAATGTCCTTTGTAGAAGGTCATTTGGCAGTTATATTATCAAAAGCCACATTCAATTCTACCATGGATAGAGATTTATCTATAAGGATGTTCATTGCGATTTAATTATAATGGGGAAAATCAGAAATATCCTAAATGCCCTAACAAGAGAAGGTTGATTAAATAATTTATAATACATCTGTTCATTGGAGCAAATGTGTGGCCATTTGCTCCAGTTTAAGTGACTAATACATACTATGTGAGTGTGTGCGTATGTGTGTGTATGTGTGTGTGAATAGATGTTTGCAATATACAGTTGAGTGAGGAAAGCCGTGAACTGAACAGTATAGTAGGATCTCATTTTTTTTTTTTTAGTGAAAACTTTTCCATAAATGCATCTAATCTGGAGAAATCATTCTGGATCAATATCTCAACAACGGGTGTCTCTGGGTAGTGGAAACGGGGTGACTTTTCCCCCTTTGTTTACTTCCATTTCTAAGGTTCCCGTAACGAATATGGATTCCGTGTGGTATGCACACACACACGCACACTTCAGGAAGCCTCCAGCCTCCTCCATGTCCTCCCCCTCACTGCTCTCTCTCTCTCTCGGTTTAGACGGTGTCGTGCTGGTGGACCCCGAGCTCGTGAAGGGCAAGAGAGGTGAGGGGTGCTCCTCCGTCCTCCAGGGAGTGGGGGTCTGGTCTCGGCTCGCTGCCAGAAGGGGATGTGTGTGTGTATGCAAGGAGAGGTGGGGAAGCCCTTGCACACCCATTCTCGCTGCCAGGGCCTTGGGCCTCTCACCCACACTCCCTCGTATGATCCTGGGGACACGGGCTCTGTCCGCAGCAGAGCCCGCTGTCCGCATCTCCCAGAAGGAAGTGGAAACTCAGGGAAGCCGCTTGCTTGAGCCGACCAGATAAGGGACGGCAGACAGAGCCCGGAGCCCGGGGCTGCCCCTCCGCAGACTGCATGCTCACGCCCCTCTCCACCGTGTCCTGAGGTTCCATGTCCAGGCAGACTCAGGAGGGCTCCTTTCTGAGTTTACCTGAAAAGCGAGGAATGGCGGCTGCTGGAAGGCAGAGTTTTTTTATGCTGACTCGGGTGGTTCTTGGCTTCCCAGGTGGCACTCGTGGTGAAGAACCCGCCTGCCATTGCAGGAGATGTCAGAGACCTGGGTTCCCTCCCTGCGTCAGGAAGATCCTCTGGAGAAGGGCATGGCAACCCACTCCAGGACGCTTGCCTGGAGAATCCCTGTGGACAGAGGAGCCTGGGGGGCTACCATCCATGGGGTCGCAAAGAGTGACAGCGCACACTGGCGGCTGTGGACCGCGGCAGCACAGCACGCTCAGTGATCTCTGGCTGCTGTGAAGTGTGTGTGCTGTGAAGATGCTAATAACGGTTGTGTAAATTAAATGAGAGCCCATCTGAGTTAGCACTCTGTTCCGTTCAAAACGTGCCTCTTAGGATCGTTGCTATCGGCAACCCACAAGGATTGCTCCTGCCCCTGGGTGTGCTCTGGAGTATGTCAGTTGTAGGGCCCTCAGCATCCCGGGGACAGGGCAGAAACAGGCTGACAACTGCCCTTGTCTGCTGTCTCTGGCTTTCTCCGGAGCGCCCTGCTCCTAAGTCTCTTACACCAGGAGGAGCCCAGCTCCAGCCCTGAAAGCCCACGCCATTGGCCAGGAAAGCATTTCCCAGAGAGGCAGGCATAAATCCAGGTCATCTCTGGGCACCTTGTTCCTACAAATGTCGGCTGAAGGATAAGCAAGTGATCAGTGACTCTTCTGAGCTTAGCGCCGAGGGGCACTTATCCTTGAGGCGGACAAAGACAAAATCCTCAGCCCACAGCTCCCGAGGACGTGGGTGGACATGCTTTCTGTTCAAGCACAGGGCACCTCGTGTTGTTTTATTTACCACATTAACGACAGCGGTAAACAGTCCATCCTCAAAACACATGTCGTTGTTCAGTTGCCGAGTTATGTCTGACTCTTTGAGACCCCATGGACTGCAGCATGCCAAGCTTCCTGTCCCTCACTGTCTCCTGGGGTTTGCTCAAGTTCATGTTCATTGAATCACTGATGCCATCCAGCCATCTCATCCTCTGTCGCCCTCTTCTCCTACACAAGAAGTGTAGTCTCATATAATTCCTCTGGTCTGCCGGGGGCACCATTTACATCCATCTAACCACAGTGAATTTTCATAAGTGCTGATGATTTAGAGAAAGCTCGATGAAGTTTCCGAGCCATGTGAAAAGACGGATTTCATCTGGGACTTGGTTTCACCTCTCCACCTGGTCCCTGAGTGCCAGCTCACTCCCCTCGCGGCCATGTCCAGATCAGGCAGTCCTTAGTTTTGAGTTCTACTCCCTAGAGCTGTTTCCCCTCTGCTTCTCACCTTCCGCTCTCAACTCTAGACAGACCTCCCACCCTCAGACCCCAAGTGACCTCACCCTGTTGAAAAGCCTCCTGAGGTTTCTGAGCTGGTGGATCAAGAGGGAAAGTGGGGAGGATGTGGGAAACAGTGGAGTCAGGAGACAAAACCTGGCCCCTCTGAGGGGCCTCGCCGCCCTCCGAGCCAGCCCTTTGGAGTAATTAACGCAAGCCAGAGGGAGGGAAGGGCCAGCTGGATGGTGAGGTCCCCAGGTCCTATCCCCTCGGGATGCTGAAGGTTGAATGCTGAGACCCGCAGGCAGGCGGTGTCAGCCCAGGCAGGGGCGCCAGGCCGACTGACGGGCCAAGCCCACCCTTCTTGTCTCTCTCCCAGTGTACGTGTCTCTGACGTGTGCCTTCCGCTACGGCCAGGAAGACATCGATGTGATCGGCCTGAGCTTCCGCAGGGACCTCTACTTCTCCCAGGTCCAAGTGTTCCCTCCCGTGGGGGCCTCAGGCGCCACCACGAAGCTGCAGGAGAGCCTGATCAAGAAGCTGGGGGCCAACACCTACCCCTTCCTGCTCACGGTGGGTGACGTCGCGCCCCTGCCCCCACCGCTGCACTGGTTCCTTCCATCCCCAGCGCCTTGTGACGTGACCGGTGGCCAAGGAACAGGGCCAGAGTAATGGCTTCACAAACGCGGGCCTTCAAATTGCACCCTTCTAGAACGGAGGAAATTCTAGATTGCCTGGGCTGTCATTGTCTTTTTTTTTAAGTCCTTGAAAATAGCCTCCTAGCCTTTGAAGGCACTGTTTCAACCTACAGTTTAAATATTTAAACTGCATCCGACCACCTAATTATACGTGCGTGTCATGCCTTCACTTGCTCGTCTATAAAAAGAAAGAAGTGCCCCTCAGTTGGCCCTGAGGAGCTTCTAAGCAGGCAAGAGTTCCCCATGAGCCAGGAGATCTTGGTGAAATGAGATCCTGTCTGTAGCCTTGAGCACAGCCTGGGGCGGTCACGGGAGAGAAATCCCTGATGGAACAGAGGGACCCTGGGGCCAGAGTTCCAGGATGACTCCATCCTGGACTCGCTGTGGGGGTAGCTACCCTCTTCACTAGCATGTTTATGGGTCTTAAGATTACGTATTCCTCCAAAGTCATACGGTTCAGGCTTAAAACGGCAGGAGCTTCTGACACAAGCTACGACAAGAAAGAACCTTGACAACGTGATGCTGGTGAAAGAAACCAGTCGCCTAAGGACGAATGCTGTGTGATTCCACTTACATGAGGGATCTGGAGGAGTTAAATTCATGGAGACAGAAAGTAGAGGGGTGGTCTCCAGGGCATGGGGGAGGAGGGAATTGGGGAATGAATGTTTAATGGGCACACAGCTTCTGCTTGGGACAACGGAAAAGTTCTGGAAATGGATGGTGGGGACCATTGCAGGACAGTGTGAATGTCCTTAATGCTGCTGAACTGTAGGCTTAAAATAGTAAGGTTTATGTTCTGTGTATATATATATATTATATATACACACATTAATATATGATACACATATGTATATGTATGTATGGGCTTCCTAGGTGGCACTAGCGGCGAAGAATCTGCCTGCCAATGCTGGAGACACAAGAGACTCAAGTTCAAGCCCAGGCTCAAGAAGGTCCCCTGGAGGAGGAAATGGCAACCCACTCCAGTATTCTTGCCTGGAGAATCCCTTGTTCAGAAGACCCCAGTGGGCTGCAGTCCACGGGGTCACAAACAGTCGGACACGACTGAGAGTGCACGCATGGTGGAATACATGTGGAATAACATTATCTGAAAGAAATGGTCTTTTGTTTCTTTCCAGTTTCCTGACTACTTGCCCTGTTCGGTGATGCTGCAGCCAGCTCCGCAAGATGTGGGCAAGGTTGGTTTTTTTAAAATAGCCTCTTTTTTTTTTTTTTTTTTTAGCTATCTGTTTTATTTATTTATTCTTTAATTTTATTTTTTTATTTTTTTTTTAGCCTTTTTATTTTTATTTTTTTTATTTTTACATGTTTCAATGCCATTCTCCCATCTCATCCCACCCTCTCCCTGTCTCTCTCCCCCAGAGTCCAATATTCTTTAATTTTAAACGTTTAATTTTGTATTGAGCTATAGCCAATTAACAAGCAAGGTTGTAATACTTTAACCTTTTGTTGTGGAAAAGTTCAGACATACCCAAAAGTAGAGAGAACATATAATGAATGAGCCTATCATTTGCCTTGGGCATTTCCTAACCATGAGCAGCCCTGTGAGTGAAACAGACGGTCTCTCTCCTCCCTGAGAAGGCTTGTGAGCTGGTCTAGGAGCACACACAGGAGCTGGTCAATATCAATATAGAGAGACAAGCCTAAGTGTTTCACAAGGAAGGAACAGCACGTGCCCAAGGTGGACAGGTGGGAGAGCTCGGCTTGGGCGGGAAGCAGCATGGGGTGGGTGTGGAGCGGCGCAGCGAGGACACAGGGCTAAGAACGTCAAGTGCTGGTGGGAACAGATGCATATTTATTTTCAAGCCAGGTTTTAGCGTTGTTGAGACTCCACAGTTTCACAGGACCAGTGGGACTGTGACTGCCGTGCTAGCTGGTGGAGGGCCCATCCCCACGCTGGTGCCCCCATGCCCACCCCGTTGTGTTAACACAAGAGAGAAGGAGGATAACGCGGGGTGGGGGATCATGCTGGGGCCAGGTGGGGGGCGGGCAGAGGGGCCGGCAGATGCACCTGTTCCACCCGTGCCAGATTTTTTAATTTCGTTGATTTAAAATTCAGGAGCCTTCGCTCCAGGTTCCATTTCCAGCTTCTCTTCAGAAGTTGGGAGGGCTGCCAGCACCAGGCCCCCTGGCAGCCCGGCCACGCTTGGCTGCAGCCGCAGAGCAGCTGCCCGCCGGGGCCAGGCACTGGAGCCCCAGCACGGGCGTCTGTGGGCCCCCGCGGGCCCTGGGAGCA